>JAHLJT010002406.1:171232217-171373248 GCA_031308135.1 Acheta domesticus | reverse complement strand
TTTAAACATATTTGTTATTATATTGTATATTGTTTTGTAGCACGTATTTGTAGTATTATTGTTTAAATAATATTTTAAAATTTATTGTGTAAGTATTACATAATTTTAATATAAATAAACATTTAAATCAATTTTGCCAATAAAGGTAGGTAACAAACAAAATCTCTAGGGCTTATGGTAGGGTCATAGCCCCCATGGCCTCCCCTGAATCCGCCATTAGGCCCAAGGGCGTGCGTCTGGAAGCCGCTCAGCCTAACGGGTTTGGAGAGTGGGCATAACTTTGAAGAAGCGACTTGCGACAATTTCTCTGTCCGTCGCAGCTGAAATTAACCCTCCGGCGGGCGCGTCCCGCATCATTCCTCACCAGCTGGCGCGTGCGACACTCCGTACTGCATTTTTTGAACTTCGATTTTCAGTCCAATTAGTTATTACTTTTGTATTGAATGTGAAGGAAATATTCTTTATTTATGTTTTTATAATTTTTATTTCATAATAACTAGCTAAATACCAAACGAAATAAACAATATTAATAAGAATATGATTCCTCCACTCTCTTCCTCCATGTCTTGGTACGTGTTACATATCGGGGAATGAATACGTGCAAACGTGCCTTCTAACGTTTCTTCGAAAACAACGCATAACGTTTCTTCGAAAACAACGCATTTAAATTTCAATTAGTAGTTAGTACTACAATTTTATTACTTTATAATACAAATTTTTGCCTAGAAATCAATTTTTCAAACCAACTTTTGAGTGCTAATTGCGGCTCAACCATTCGGATATCCACGTAATTTATTAGACAAAATATGCTTAGAATCGTCTTAAGAGCTTATTTTCGAAGTTTTGACGTTTCCTCCCCGGACACCTGTATAATGTAGAAAAAACATGTAAAGAAATTGTCACGTTCATAAAATAAAGAATACCAACTAATGGACACCTCCTTGTTCTTTCTGCCTACCACTCTAATAACTGTGATTCCTACACTGTAATTCTGCTGATTGCAAGTGTCGACTCCACGTTTCTCACAATTGAAGGGCTCAATTAGAACAAGAGCTATCCCACATTTAAAAAAATAGTTATTGGTATTAAATATAACTTCAAATGTTATTCTTTTAGCGTAATGTGTTTTTTAAAACCAGTATAGACGTATATTGCAAGCGTACTGTTTTTAAAAGTTTAAAAATGTACAAAGTTATATTATGAAAGTTCTAGGTAAAACCCTCAGTATCTCACAACGAGATCAATGTGGGATAGCCACTTGTTCTACTGGGCTCTTTAATTGTAAAAAATTACAATTTAAAGCTTCTGCGGAGGACCTGTGAGTTCGTCAATCTTCTTGTCCTTGTAATAGTGGAAATAAATACCGATGGTGATATGGTTGGTACATACGATGTCCTTGTCACTTCCTTTGTGAAGCCAACCAGGCATGTTTTTAACTCTCTTTGATTACTTGGCAAGAATTTCAGAGGAATGCCCAATTGTTTTTACGTAACGTTTCAAAAATGGCCAATTGTGCTTTCGCACAGCGGAAGCAAAAGGCCTATTCACCACTTACCTAAAATGAGTCGCGGAGATGAGTTATCGCTAAGAAACCATGTTGCCACTTGGAAATGCACAGGCATACTAATGTTGGCGTCGAGTCAGAAGGACAGTTTAGAGAAACATATGAAAACGGTATTTTTCATTGCACACTCTAAATAGGAACGTTTTCGGAAGCGATTACATGGGACCCGCAACATCGGTAATTCGCAGTGTTTTCAAAAAATAAAAAGGGGGGAAAATGCCCTCGGGTCAAATTGACCCGACGTCAGTAGTTAAGGGTTAGTTCGCAGACTGCGAACGTAACTACGACACGCGAAAACGTGCCAGAAATTCGCATTATAGTAATCTCATACAATTTATATTATTAGCGATCAAATATATATCAAACTCTAATGATAATGTCTTGATTGGCAAACGATGTTTCTAGCTTTTTAGTAAAAAACTGCAAATAAAATCATTTTATAATCAGAGAATGTGTGTGAAATTTCCTCTATCCGTCCCCAATCCAACTTCTCTAATCTTCATTAGTTTTTACATTGTGTTTTCGCATTTGCTTTTACGCAAAATGACAGAAACAAAGGAAGAAATTTCTGCGGTTGCATCGGGATTTTTTATTTTATTCGACTAGCATTGTGTATCCGTTCACAGTGTGATGTATCGATCTCATTAATTTACCCCTTCATCTTAAAAGCTACCTCTTCGAGTTGATGATAGGCAGTCCAAAAGCTTTGCTGTAATCACTTCACGCTGTACTGCAGCGCTTTGATTCTTTTTTAATTAAGGCCTCATCAACATCTAGGTCATTAGCGACCATTATTGGATTTTAAAGTTACGGAATCTATGAAGATGAAACGATATGGTGATGATAGGAGGTGAAAGGACGAACACATACAAACATCCCCTCGGCGGAACTTGAACACGCGACTCTTTGGTTCGAGATCGCTACAGTACTTCTAGCTTAGCGATCTCGACCATCGGGCCGACTCTTTTATTCTTTATTCAACTTATTTTCTTTTTTCATCGGACTTGTTTTTGTGCGTGGATCTCGCCTTCATCACACGTCTCCAGGGACGTTTGCTTCTCTGCGAATCCAGCAGTTTTTTGCATCCTCTACTCCACGCTTGCACAACGCCTGCTCCCGTGGCATTCTGCACTTGCGAGCCAGCCGTGTGCACGCGAATTTGACGGAAGGGCAAGCGGTGGGGAGAAGGCAGCTTTGGGGGAGGGGAGAAGCCGGAGCGGGGTCGACGCGGCGTGTAGATTGAACGCCTGGGTGACTAATGTAATGATACATGCTGTGAAATGATTTGCCCACTTATTTCACCCACGTACCATATCTGAAATTTACAATCAAAGTACTATAACTGAGATCTTTATGGACCCCAAGCTTTACTGACAATTGGAAGTGGTAAACACTAATGTGTACGGCAATATACTGAGTACAAATAATTGATTGTATGTAAGGATACATTTTATGCCCTGTAAACAATTATTGTAAATTACTGTACATTGTACTGAATTTCTAAACCTCCATTAATCATGTATGAATTACTGTTATAATGTATATTTTCTGAGTCGCTAATGAGCCAGCTGTCGATGCGACGTTAAACAAACAAACAAACAAACATTTTATGCATTATTTTCAATAACGTACTAAATATAATTTACTTATATTAAATATTTCATATAAAGAATAACTTCTACCGTACGTAACTTCCATTGTTGAAACATAATGATTCAAAAATATTTATAATAGTTTACGTTAATTCGAGATAAATCAAATATTGACTGTAACAGGCACATTATTTGAAGTTCATGGCAAGATATTTAAAATGAGAATAAGAAAATAACAGAATATACTTTAGGTCAACCAATGTCATGTAACGAAAATTAATAACTCTCTAATAATATGGAAACTATGTGAAAATGGGTACGTGCTTAATAAGTTCACTAAGGCATATCTAGAAGACTGAAATTATTCTGCAAATTTTCAGGAAAATATAATAAAATTAATGATGATGGGGTCCAAAAAGACCCCAGATATTGTAAGAGGCTTAAATGAACAATCTACCATATTTCTAGCTACAAGGGTCATATTTCACTGTTTATGCTTTTCTGCGGCCAGCTATGTATCGACATTTTAAAATTTTTTTCTTTAGGCTCATTGTAACTCGTAAACAAAATTTTAAAGTAGTGGCATCTTTTAAAATGTATTATGTAATTTTAACTAATAGAAATTTACAATTTAATAATTGTTTTTTTCACCTGGAATATTATAATCTCCAAATGACAGCAAAGCAGAAAATTAAGACCAGTCTCTCTCTCATCGAAGTTGATATAAAAATAAAATATAGGCATTTCCAAGAAGGGTAATGTTTTGCAGCTCATATATTTGTGACCAATTTCCGTCATTATGAAGCTGAATAAGAGATACCTACGAGCAAATCCCCTTTACAATATTTTTCGTGCAATCATGACATTTGTATTGTGAATAAATGTATTGTTATGAATACGAGTAGTGTTCGTTGATTTGAAATTAGAAATGTATACTTTACTCTTATTGGAAATTAGAGCATAAAGTAATCATGATTTTTTTAAGAATTAGATCTTTTATCTTTCCAAGAACCATCTTAATCAAATGAACATGGTTAATGAAAAAATAATTTAATACATCATCAAACAAAAATGATTTGTGATTAAATCGTAGCAAACAAATTACATTGTGAGTTCTAGAAGCGATTATAATACTGATATCCAAATCAAATATGTATGTTTATTTCGTTTATGCTCACATTGTTATACATCGACAACAAGCTTTTTCAAAAGGTAATGATACTTGAAGTGTGCGTAATTGTCCGTCAATTCTCGCAATTGCTCTTTCAATTTACGCGCTACTGTTCGAATTGCGCATTCTCAATGGCGGCCCCCACTTCTAGAATGAGTCTTATCCCCACCCTTCCACGTGGCCCTGGTTTGCAATCAAGTTGGTCGCGCGCGGCTCCCGAGGTCAAAGTGCGAAATGTCCCCGTGGTCGAGATCGCTCAGGTAGTAGTGCCGTACCTATGTTGGACCGTGACCGTGGACCGACAAGAAACAAGACCGATGAAAAGAGAAATAAATTGAATGAATAATAAAAGAAATGGCCCTGTGGCCGAGATCGCTAAAGCAGAAGTGCCGTTGCGATCTCAGACCAAAGGATCGCGGGTTCGAGTCTCACCTCGGGTATGGTTGTATGTTTTCGTCCTTTCACCCCCTATCATCACCATTTCGTTTCATCTTCATGCCATGACGTTACATCCAAGAGTGGTCGCTAATGACCTAGTAGTTGATGCGACCTTAAATAACTAAAAAAATGCAAAATGATGCGCAGGCCTGCTCTACGCGAAACAGTTGTAATCGCGGCGAGAAAGCTGCTACTAAGAACATAGCTGTCTTGTTCCCAGAACAAGACAGTTCTCGGTAGTTAACCGATCAGAGCAGCCGGCCGCTAGAATTCTCCTCCAGGTAGCGGCTGAATTCAACCTAGCTATGCAGTAACTATTGTCGAAAATAGTGCCACCTTAGTGAGTGGAACCCTAAGACCTTCCTGTCAGAGGTACTGCAGTGGAATCAGTTGATGCTCTGAGCCATTTTCCCGGGATTTAACATGATATTTATAATAATTTCAACTATGCAATTCATGTATCTGTTGGATTTCTTGACAGAATTCTAAATTCTTGCGAAAAATTCTAAATAAATCATAGTTGAGAAAATTTCTTAAATTAATGTGAGAATTGAATATTTTAAAGTTATTCCAATTTGTACTTGTTGTATCTCAGAAACACGTGCTTTCTTAAAGGAGATTTATTATACACAAAATCTTGGCCCACTCGGCCGCCATGTACAGATGCAACAAAACTCTAGTAAAACATTCTGCCGTCCGGCTTACACTACGCAGCGCGCACTCTGTCTGCTGAGATCTGCCGCCGGCGCCTTTTTATGTCGGCCAGCTCCGCGTATGGCTTCTCGCGGCTCCTCCTAATTGGCTCGCTTGATGGTGCGTGAAGTCCAAGGAGTAGTCATTGCTGTTCTGAGCGCGCTTTTTGGCGCGTTCGGCGAAACTCGGCGCTCCTGCTGCCGACGCTCTGCGCACGCCGCCGGCGCTCTTTGCCGCGGCAATTTCGAATTGCTGGCCATATACTACAGTACTACTATATATTTGAGTCGCCTTCTTGATGGCAGAACTAATGTCAAAGGCACGGCACTCTTGAGATTTGTTTTGGTACGTGGTCATTGAAGTCTGAGTGACAATGACTAGTGAAAAGACGACACAACCTTGTAGTCTTTTGTGTCACATACATAGTGATTATTTTACTTCGCTTGCGCTGTCTTTTTAGTCGCCTCAGTCAATCCAGTCACCCAAACGGTAATGACTAATTTAAGAAAATTCTTTGGTCACGACGTTATTGAACTGACGACAAACAAACACGTCTACCACAGCTCAAGGCGAATTCCATTCTCTTCTTGCTCAATCCGTGCAGAAAACACAAGAATATCCTTTTCATATTGTCTCTGTTCATATTTGCATAATCACGATGGAAATCTTTTTTTCTAAATTGCACTTAAAACACATTTAAAAAATCACTTAAGAAAATACAGAATATGCTCTTTTTTGAAAATTCGGAAAATAGTATCAAACAAATGATAACAATTACTCTTTTTCTGTGTTGGGTAAGTCTAAAATGTTCTTACCTTAAGCCTGTATGTACATTTTGGGTGTAATCTCTTGAATAGCAAGAACTGTATTTTTAATCTTGGACATTTAAAAGTATGTGTGCCAAATTTGGTAGTAATTACTCCAATAGCCTTAAAGTTTTGTGGCACATACAGGCGTACATATTCTCACTTTTATACAGAATAACAAATAAAGCTGTGGACAACTGCGACCCGCTAATGTACTTTCTGAGGTCCTCTATAGTCAAAGACAAAACAAAATTAAGACAGATTTCAAAAATTACAGCTGATTCTTTTTCGCTTCCACATTTCATTAGAGAACGATGGAGAATGATCTGGGCTGTGAAAGAAACGTTGACTAACGGGGCTTCTCAATAAGGTGTCAATGAGCTTCCGCTTCTAACGACTGCGATATTTCCCAGATTCTCGATTGAGGGAAACGAGCAGAAATATCACTCAGCCACATTTCATACCACGTGAGCAGGTTGCTCTCAAGGAGGATATATGTGTGAAGTGCGGGTTAGCAACGTGTTGAAATGTCAGCACCGATGGCCGAGATCGTTAAGTTAGTAGTGCCGTAGTGATCTTGGACCGGGAGGAGGTCGCGGGTACGAGTCTCGCCTCGCGCATGGTTGTTTATGTTCGTCCTTTCACCCCCTATAATCTCCATGTCGTTTCATCCTCATACCATAACGTTACATTCAATAATGGTCGTTAATGACCTAGTAGTTGATGCGACCTTAAATAAATAAATTTAAAAAAAAGTGTTGTAATAAATAACTTCGCATGTTTAAGTACTAAAGGCCGTAAATGCTTGATTAGTGTTTCCCGGGCGCGTCAACTCCCAAGGTTATCAGCCCTGTAAGTGTAGTGCATGACTTTTCCACAGCAGTAGCGGAGATTTTTCCTAGTTCGATGTCGAGATCCGGCACCGACCTACACGTCGGCTAATGGTTTCTCCTACCAGCAGGGCACCGCCCTAGCCGAGACGAGCTCTAAGCTCCCGGCTGCTCTACCGACATGTGTGGTAGTATAGGGCATCAACTCGTAGTTGTAAGTGGGTGTAAATAAGGGATGAGGATAGAATAAGAAAGAGGGAGGAAAGAACGCGGCGGTCTGTGGCCCGTTTTTAGGGTACTGCTTCAGCATTCGCCTGGTGTTGATCGGAGAAACCACAGAAAACTACTTTAAAGACCGTGACATTGGTATTTAAATAAACAGAAAATTATAGTATGGGCACTGAAATTTAGTATTTTCAAGAAAGAATACAATAAGCAGACGATTGCACAACAGGAATGCCATGAGTCAAAATATATTATGATTACAACAATGAATAGCCAAATATTGCTCAAAATCTGTTTTCTGAATATTTTTAAAATTAAAGGAAAAATTTCTTCCCTCTTACAACAATGTAAAAGCGGAATTAAATATGCACACGCTCCACAAGCTGCTCAGAAATCTCAACTCGCTACACAAGGCTCTGACCAAAATGGCGAGTTCTGACTCACTAAAGAAGGCTCTGAATAGCAACACTACGTCACCCACTGAATCGCACTTTTCGAAATACGAAATATTCACTCTGGTGACAAAGGGTTATCTTCAGTTGTTTCACTTCTCTGCACTCTGATGGGTAGAACTGGAAACACTATTGGTAACAGTTTAATTACATATTTTTAAAGAATTTGGGTAACTTATACATGCCTGTCCTTTCGCCACTCACGGTTATACCCCTTCCCGATGTCACTGCAGTCCCTCTGACCGGGAGGTCCCAGGTTCGAGTCCCGACGGCGGCAGGATTTTCGACACTAGCTTGTCAGCTAGGTCGAATTGTCACTGTCTGGAGGAGAATTCTAGCGGCCGGCTGCTCTGATCGGTAGTTTTCCGTGGTTTCTCCGATCAACACTAGGCGAATGCCGGAGCAGTACCCTAACAAACGGGCCAAGGACCGCGCGCGATCTTTCCTCCCACTTCCTTGTCCTACCCTCTCCTTTTACACACACACTTACACTAACATGCACTACACTACCGCACATGACGGGAGATCGATCGGGAGCTTAGAAGTTGTCTCGGCTGGGGCGGTGCCCCGCTGGTGGGAGACACCTGGTTGAGGGGAAAACTCCGCTAGTCGACGGTAGGTCGGCGCCAGATCTCGCCATCCAGCGGGGAAAAGATCATCGCCACCTCCCGATAAAAAACACACTACACTAACGGGACTATTGACCTAAGTAGTTGACACTCCCGGAAACACGAATCAATCAATCAATCCCTTCCCGTTCACCAATCAAGCACACAAATGAGGACCAATCAAGGAGACACCAATCAAAGAGACCAATGACAGTGACACCAATCAAGGAGACAAATGAGGTGTCATTCGACGCGTCTCCGGTCTTCGGGTCGGGTAGGGAGTTGATGATTTGTTGGGAATTCGTTCAGGTGAATCTCATTCAGACGATTGTATAGCTTGGATGCCGCCGTTTACAGTTGCAGTTAAGAGCTTGAATCATTTGGAAGTAAAAGGTTCATCGTCAGCGTTGCAACCCCGAAAGATAATTATCGTTTTAAGGGATGATTTTATGTGCAGCGTATACGATAGTACAAATTCATTGATTATTTCGTGTGTCCGGGCGTGCCAACTGCTAAGATGATTGGTCCCGTGAGTGTAGTGCGTGTTTTGTTGTTTTGTTTTGTTTTCGGGATGTGCCGGTGATCCTCTCCCACTTGATGGTGAGATCTGACGCCGTCCTAATGTCGCGTCAGCTAGCGGAGTTTTTCCTAACCAGGTACCTCCCACCAGCGGGGTACTGCCCTAGACGAATCATGCTCTAACAAGCTCCCGATTTTGTCCCTGCACGGGTACCGATTTTTGTCCCAAGTCGGTAGTGCATAAAATTGTAAGAGTGTGTACGAAAAGGGTGAGAATTTCAACTTTTTTTAACATTTGAGAATATTTGAAAGGCTCATTAGAACAAGGGTCTATCCCAAAACTGTTGTGGTATTAAGTTATTAGCATTATACAAATTTCAAATATTATTCTTTTAATGTAATATGTTATTTAAATCCAATATGGCCTTATATGCAAGTGTATTGTGTTTACAAATTTTTATAAATGTACCGAGTTATATGAGGGAAATTTTAGCCCTTCATTTTTAAAACAGTTTCAAGTGCCGCAGACGCCACATTTGGATTTTTTATTAAATGGTAACCGATGTCCCATAATATTTATACCAGAATTTTTTTAATGGTGGCAACATACAGGAATTTATACTAAATACGCACGAGTCGCACGGGTGCATGAACTTCGTAATAATGGAGGAAGAAACTCGTGTGTCGCTAAATTTGCATTTTGAGAGTTACAACGTTTTTTACCGGCAGGTATTCAATTATTGTTGGAATCGGTGACGCAAAGAAATGCACTATTCTCCGTATCTAGGTACACTTGCTGCAACTAGAGTCCCTAGATACAGAGAGTAGCGCAACCACCGCCATTTAATATCCTCTCACCCAATAGTCCCATCAAGCAGAATTCAGATGTTGAACGCAAATGCTAACAATTGGTGACGTTATGGAAATGTTTAAAATTATTAGTGTTGATTTGGTGTAGATTCGTGGTTCTCAACACACAAAATATCTTACAGTTCTAATTCTCCTGGCAACTGGATATAAAATGGCGGGATCGGTGGAACAATGGAATGCACTACTCTCTGTATCTAGGGACTCTAGCTGCAACCCGTAACCAACGAACTCTAATGGCTTTACGCGGAATTACAGCGCAGGCAGAGTTGAGGAGCCAGCGAACTCTACTGGCAACATCGAGAATCATTTTGCCATTATTGAAGGGAATGCACAATACAAGGATAACGAAGGAAATTTGTTATCAGGAGCTGGGAAAAGGGGGGAAGGGGGAGGGAAACCGCTACCCCCTAATTCATTGAACTTATCCTCTTTCATGTAAAATACACCACAAAGTATACTTCACATATGGTTTTGAAACTAATACGTCTCAAATTCAGAAAAGGAGGAAAAAATAATATTTAAATCTTTAAGATACTAATTTCAAGAAAATACGGGGTCTTCAATTTTTAAAAAAATATTTTTGTTTGCATTTTATTTATAAAAAAATTCTTATAAAAAGAAAATCTACGTTTTTGATTCATTCTGTGTTAATTATTAATTAATTTTAAGAAAGAAAACTGCTGTTGTTTCTTGATGGATTTTCTTGGTTATTGAAAGATTGTTTTGTCTATTTCGTATTAGATAATGGTAATTTGGATTGGTTGAAAAAAGATAATTTTAATGTTTTCTTTTAAAAGAAGTTTTCGTAATAAAAATTAAATATAAAATGAAGCAGATGAAGAGAAAAATTCAATTTTTAAAAAAATTATCCAACATTTTACACCACTTTAAACATGAAATTCGTCACATTTGCTTGCGTAAGATGATATAATAAATACAATAACATTAGTAGAAATAAGTAAAAATGAGATAAATACATGTTAGATCAATCTGATTCTTCCACTCAAAATATCTACAATGGGTTCAAGCAAGAACAATTGGAAATATATAATATATATCCATGTTTTTTTATTGAAAAATATTTACAAATATTTTACGTTGAAGTTATAATATGCAACAAATAAACTTTATTGAAGAGATTTCTGAATTTTAATCACAAAAGAAATGTTAGTCATTGAACGACACGCCAGTGTCCTGTTTCAGATTTCTCTTTAGGTTTTTCTTCGTTGTAGAGAGTTGATTGTTGTAATAGTCAATATGCACAGGCGGAATTTACTTTTGCGACAGTTTCATAACATTGTTGTACTTTTCAGAATTCAATGAAGGTGCCTCATTGTTTTCTTTGGGTGCTTTCAACTGAGGAAGTCGTGTTTCAAAAAGACAAAATTGAGTACTGATAATACCACAATATTAAAAGTAGAAACAGTTTTGTGGAAACTCTTCCTCATCAGTGAAGTTTCTGAAGGACTCAGTTGCGCTCTTGAAGAACGGCTGTTGGTGACATTTGTAATTTAACCCTGAAGAGGTGGCGGTTGCCAGAGTTACGTTAGAGGCGGCGCGGGGTCCTTTCTGACCCCTTTAAGTTATTTCTTTGTAATATTATATTTAGCAATAAATAAGTGTGAAATTAGTCATTTTAATAATGATTGATCATTTATAAGTATTAACATAATGCACTATAATAAACAAATATGCAAATGAGGAAAAAATAAAAGGACAAACTTATCGTTTATCGAACTCGTTTACATTTTCCTGAATATTTCAATGACAAAGGTATCAGAAAATTCAATAAGTTTCACTCCCTAACTTTGTCTCACACAAAAGTAAGTAACCAATTAATTGAAAATGGTTCTAAATCAACACAACTTAGAAAAAGGACGAAATTTAAGATGTTTGTGTTGGTGTCACAAATATTCATAAATGAATAATTGCATCTAAAATTTGGAAAGGAACTACTTGCATGTCAACAATTTATTACACTTCTCACTGAACTCATCTAATTGTTTACACAAAACATCGCGATGATCTTTACAAACTTGCTGTCTGAGTTTAGCTCAAAAAGTTTAGTTTTCCTCAAATTATTCATAATGTCAAATAAATGAACAATACACTTCACGCTGACACATTCATTCAATGTACCGGCACGACTGAAGCACTGCTGCAAGCTCTCGCACTGCCGACGGAAGTGGTGGCGCCGGATCAGCAGATCATTTTGCATGACGGCTTGACTGTTATCGCTCTTCCACACTGTCAGAAATTTCGGCATTACTTTTAATGTCAGTCGTTTTCGTGAGCTCCGGAGAGGCCGTGCCATTCTCGCGGTCTACTCAGCCCAACAGTGTTTAGTAGAAGTCAACAGTGTTTAGTGCAATTCGTTTAGTACTGTGTTTTTGGTGCAGTGATTCATTCATATTTCATTTTCATCAAGTGCCATTATTGAAAACATAAACAGTGAAGCCTCCTCGGCAGGCCTTGGCCTCGGCCAAGCCGTAGCGCAAACAATGGCGCTACTCTACAACCCTGAGAGCGCCATGGAGACAAACTCCATTCATCAGAACGAAACCCAGCTCCCCGGCATCGACAGCATGGGACTACAACATCACAACGGTCATCTCAATCTGCTGTCCCATGAAGGAATTATAGGTGATACAGATGCAACATACCTTGACTTGGCCACGGGTGGCCTCCAACAGGTTAGTAACCAACCGCCGTGCAATGGCGCAGTGAATGTGTCTCCCAGCCCAAAGTGAACTAGTGAGCAACCCTATCAACGGAAAAAGAGGTCACAATGACAGTGATTCGGATTCGAGCTCCCAACCAAATAAAAAATCCACTAGCAGCGAACAAGACCCATATTCAGTGCCAGTGAGTAACAGATTCGCTCCCCTAGAAAAACTAACCGAAAATGAAAAAAGATTCAGTTACGTAAATGAAAGTGCACCACAGAATAATGAAAACATAAGAATTCCACCCATCTATGTAAACAATGTGTCAAACATAACTGAGTTTAACAGAGAAATTAAAATGCAAATAACAAATCAATTCACAACAGACTACAACAATAGCCGAGCAAAACTAATGTTTAAAACAATAGCAGACTTTAGAAACGCCATAAAGCATTTAATAAATACAAAAAGACAGTTTCACACCTACAAAGATCCAGCCAATAAAAAGTTTTCAGTAATTTTCAAAAATCTTCATCCTTCTATAACATTGCAAGAAATTTACGAAGACCTCAAAACAAAGTGCACATCCCTAATCAGCGTAACCAGGCTCCACAAAAACAATATTCCAATACCGGTTGTAGCAGCAGAATTTGACGGTCACGAAAACATAGACTTAATCCTTCAAATTAAACAGATTTGTAACTTAAGTGTAAAACCTGAAAAAAGAAGAAGACCTAAGGGACCAATTCAGTGCTTACGATGTTTAGACTTTGGACACACAAAAAACAATTGTAATCACGCAATAGCTTGTATTTATTGTTCCGGAGATCACTATTCTGCAAAGTGCCCACAGAAAAATCTACCTCCCATTTGTAAACTGTGTACGGGGACTCATAGAGCTGACCTTAGAACAGAAGAATGCGCTTATTACCAAAAAATCGTGGAAACCCATATCCAAAAGAGGAGAAATAAATAACTCAAAAACTAGTAGTAGAAATAACCCGCCACCAAGGCTATCTTCACAAAACTTCCCAAATCTTCCCACAACCAACAATATCCCACATTTCACTTTCACTCCAATCTCGCCACCAAGACATACCGTACGTAACCAGCCCCATCAAAACACATCACAACACAATATGCAAGCTAATAATAACACTAATACGTTCATACACACATTAATAAATTCTATCTCTTCCTATATAATAAATCTTATTAACACCATCATCCCAACAATAATTAATAATGTACAAAACTCACTTTCATCATTTTTTACCAATAATAATGGCAGGACAACGCCATAAAGAAAAAATAAAACTATTAAACTGGAATGCCAATGGCATTAATAACAAAAAAAACAGAACTAACACACTTTCTAAATGACAAAGCAATAAATATAGCTTGCATAACCGAAACTCACTTAAAGCCAAGTATCTCTTTCAGAATTCCGGGATACAATGTAATCAGAAATGACAGACAAAACCAAAACGGCGGTGGCGTATTAATACTAATTCAAAAGTCTATCCCGTACATACAAACCAATCTTCCATATACTCCCGGACTAGAAACAGTATCAATCAAAGTCCCACTAAACAACAGGCTAATAAAAGTTATAGCAGCATACAAACCTCCCAAAATTAAAATAAATCATACAAATATAATTGCATTACTTCAACAAAACACCCCTATATTACTTATTGGTGATCTTAACGCTAAAAATTCAAACTGGGGATGTAGAACCTCCAATACGGCAGGTCTAATGCTACTAAAAACCATAAACGATCTAAAAATTCAATTAATAACACCACCAGAACCAACTCACTATCCACTAGACCCAAACAAGCATCCGGATATCCTAGATATAGCAATAACTAACACACAAATAAATTTTCACTCAGTTCCTCATTTCGAACTAGATTCAGATCACTTACCAGTCGTTATTTCAACACACCAAACCTCTCCCCCGCACATCCCCACCTATGCCCTTCACACACAAAATATCAACTGGTATAAATTTAAAAATATTGTAAATAATCAAACTCCCCAATTTAAAAACTTAAAAACACCCTTAGAAATAGAACAAGCAATAGCACAACTAAATAATATTATTATTAATACAATTCAGTCACTAAACAAGGACAGATCTCTTTACAGTAACAAACCCACAAACGAAAAATTGCCTAAATCCATTTTGGACATAATAAACACCAAAAATAAAACAAGACGACTATGGTGTATCACCAGAACACCACAATTAAAAAAAGAATTAAATTTGCTAAATGTAATAACTAAAAAAGCAATAACTGACTACAATCATTCAAAATATAACAATCTAATCCAATCCCTCCACACAAATAATAATACACTTTGGCAGTTTACTAAAAAGATTTTAAAAAAGAAAACGCACATCCCACCATTGAGCAGTCAATCAGGAAAAGAGTTCGCACCATTCGAAAAAGCAGAAGCACTGGCTTATCATTTCGAGCAAACCTTCACTCCAAACAATACCCCACCACATCCAGATCATAATAATATAATAAATCTGGCAACAACCCCAAGTTACAATGTTCCACACAAAATTAAGTTCATTTCCCCCACTGAAGTTAAAAACTTAATAAACAACTCCCATTAAAAAAAGCACCAGGACACGATAAAATAAGCAACATAATACTAAAAAATTTACCCACTCACACGATAGCCTACCTAAACAACATATATAATTCTATACTCAGAACAGGTTACTACCCAATAATCTGGAAAAATTCCAATATAATCCCCATAGCAAAGCCAAACAAAAATCAAAGTATTGTCGAAAACTATAGACCAATTAGCCTTCTTCCATCGTTTTCAAAAATTCTTGAAAAACTAATACTCAAAAGATTAAATGCCCATCTGAGTAAAACCAAATCAATACCTATGCACCAATTTGGATTCACCAGCAAAGTATCTACTTCACATCAGTTGCTCAGACTTTCCGAACACATTCACACAGCTTTCCAAGAGAAAAAACATACAATAGCCACATTCATTGACATATCCAAAGCATTTGACAGAGTATGGCACCCAGGATTGATTTACAAACTCCAATCAATAGGGACACCCAACTATCTAATAAAAGTCATAAAAAACTTCATCACAGACAGAACTTTCACGGTAATGGTTGAAAACCACATCTCTAACCCGCGTAAAATAATAGCAGGACTGCCTCAAGGATCACCCTTATCGCCTACTCTTTTCAACCTTTATACAGCAGACATACCTACTACATCAGACACACACACAGCACAATTCGCAGATGATACAGTAATTTACAAGTCCAGCTACTCAACCAACCTCATCAGAAACAAAATCCAACAACATTTAAATAAAATAGAAGACTGGTCCATTAAATGGAAAATAAAGCTTAACCCGACCAAATCAGCAACAAAAATCTTCTCACTCAGGCCATTCTCCACCCCCGCCCCACTCCATGTAAATAATAACACAATCCCTTGGATACCACAAAACGAAACTATCAAATACCTTGGACTAAATTTCGACACCAGACTAAATTGGAAATCCCACATAACCGAAAAGATAAAACTCACTAAAATAAAGTTAATCCAACTAAAGCCCTTACTCAATAATAAAAGTAAACTATCATTAAGCAATGCAATAGCCTTATATAAAACAATAATTAGACCGCTCATGCTATATGCGTGCCCAATATGGATAAATGCCTCACCAACAAACATAAATAGAATTCAAGTTATGCAAAACAAATTCCTCCGAATAGCAACAAATGCTCCCTGGTTCATATCAAATAGACAACTCCACAAAGAATTGAATCTACCACCTATTACCCATCACATAGCCTACCTCTCTAATAATTTCTTTTCAAATATAAACTCAATACCCCAAGCCGCCCACTATAACCTAGCTTCTGTCAATTATTTCCCAACCCGTATCAAAAACAGATTCCCACTAGAAGCATTTTTAAATATTTTCTCCACACAGTAGCTAAAATAGTAGGTGCTCCATGAGTCCCCTACATCAAATAGTAGTTAGTTTAGAAAATAAGTTAGAATAAGATTAGTTATAAGCCAACAAAATGCATATGATAAAGTAATTAATTACTGAACTATGTAAATTTCAACAATAAGTAAATAAATTTAAAAAAAACTTTTAATGTAAAAGTACATTAAAGTAAGTATCATGTACGTAAATGAAATTTAATGTACACGTACAGTAACTTTAAAGTACTTGTGCATTAAATGTAATAAACAAGTACAATTAAATTTACTGTATGCGTGTACATTAAATTTACTGTAGTACGTGTAAATTAAATTTGCTGTATGCGTGTACATTAAATTTACTGTACGTGTAAATTAAATTTAATTTACGTACATGATACTTACTTTAATGCACTTTTACATTGAAATTACTGTATGTGTGCATGAAATTTACTGTACATGTACGAACTTCAATATTTAAAATATTTTCAAATAATTGTCCCCCCGATCGTTCAAACCCGTCTCTACTGGTTTACGCCCACTTGCTCTAACCACTATCCTATCGAGACAATTGATTCTTTGAACATGTTCTTAGGCCTTTTGAATTGCCCGATTTACGATATTGTCACATTTTTGGACGCGTTTACGCTCGGAAATATGTCCTGCAGATGTAAAGAATACTAAGTTCTGATCTTGGTACTGAGTAACAAATGTATTTTAATATTTAAATTTGTTCATCGAATAGTCACCCCGACCGGGATTCGAACCCGGGACATTTGATTTACGCGCAGGTGCTCTAACCACTGAGCTATTGCGACATCCAATAGCTTCAGCGGGTTCTTAGGTCTGATGTTATGCCCGCTATGATATGTATAGTATTTTCTTTACGTCTACGGAACATATTTCTTTAGACGTAATATATATTAAATATGTGTTAACTCTACAAAATTATGTATATTATTTATAATTGTCACTACTTCTTCACCTGTTTTGGACGCGTTTACGCTCGGAAATATGTTTCGTAGCCGTAAAGAGTACTAAAATTTAACATTGTTACAGTGACAATTCTTTGAAAAAATTTAAATATTTCCGGAGAATTTGAAAAAAATTTAATTAAAGAATTAGCGTACTATGTACATCGCTACAATTTTATTATAAAGATTTTTACAATTTGAATGTAAATACGAATTTTAAACATTTATATTTTTTGTTAAAAATATACATGTTAAATATATTTTAAATTTATTATACGTAAGTTCAAATAGCGGAAGAAAATATTTCTCAAACCTACAATGATTTTAATTTAAACATTAAAGTTAATGTACAACACATTAATATCGGTTTAATTTACAAGGTACATAACGTTTAATGTAGTCCTACATTAAATTTACATTGATTTTAATTTTAACATTAAATTTAATGCACAAACACATTAAAATCGCTTTAACGTACACGGTACAGTAAATTTAATTACTGCATCTACATTGATTTTAATTTACACATTATATTTAATGTACATGTACATTAATATCGTTTTAATGTACACGGTACATTAAATTTAATGTGAAAAAGTAGATTAAACTGCATTAAATTTAATGTAATTTCTGACAGTGCAGGAACCCCTCGCGCTGTCGCGAAGTGCTTATCTCTTTCAAACAAAAGCTAAACAATGTGGTGAAAGGTATATGAAATGTAAAGCTTCTGACTTGCAAAATTAGGCAACTGCTGCTAAGAACAGATACGTGTGGTCACAAGGGATCCCGCGCCACTTCTCTCGGGTTAATAGCATATACTGGTTTACTCTAACAAATGAAAATTTGCTACAGACTTGAGAAAACAGAAGCTTATGCTACCATGTCGTACCATTATTCTGGGCCAAAGACATATTCTTTTTTCTGTTTGATTTTCTCAATTTGAGCAAACGGCACAAATGAATGTCTACGTTCAGGGAAGTGATGATGTATTTGAAGAAATGTTCCTAATGCAATAAGTGAGCTTAAAAATTGGCCCATCAAGGTATTCTTCTTTTGCCCTGAACAGTTGTTATTGAAGAGATGTGAGGTATGTAATGTAAGGTAAAATTTCGAGGAATTTGTGTCTGTATAACACGTAAGAGGTCACTGAACTTTTCTTCTCTTTAGTTTCGTCGCACATATACATCTTACGACCTACGGTCTTATGAACAGAAACCCATGTTATAAACCCATACCTGGCGCGAGTTTTTACTTTTTAAAAAAAAAAATTTCACTATCATTTTCCTTTTTCTTTTATTTATTTCCCATTGATATTCATTTTTTGTCTTCTTTGGTTTTGTTGGAGTTGGATAACTCTGGATAATACCTAACTCCTGCACTCAAAGAGTAGAAAGTAAATTTTCAACGATATTTCATGAGGTTATTAAAAACTCATTATCGAAAATGACAGTGCCTGCTGATAGAGGGTAGCAGTGACTTCAATTCTAAGCCACAATCATAAGTTGCAGGCTTTCAATTGTTCAGTACAGAATTTTTATTCTGGTAGGTCAGGGGCCGTCCATAAATTACGTAACGCAAATTTCGAGTATTTTCAATACCCCCTCCCCCTTGTAACGCACTTCCCTTTCTCTATGAAACGCAGTGTAACGCTGCCACAGACTCCCTCCCTCCCCCGTTACCGTTACGTAATTTACGAATGACCCCTCAGAAGTTTTTTCTACCACTCATCTGCATTACAACCGCTGCATTTTTACAGCGGTTGAATAACAACTACAATTAGAATATTCGCACTAAATTAATTGTTAGTTTTTCTGCTCTATAAATGTGTTTTGTTTTTAATAATAAGACGCGGCTTGTTTGTTTTCGGACTTATGAAAAAAATATGTGCTGTGAGTTTAACTGGACCGGGGTGGTTAGGATAAGTGGACCGGCACAATTGCCGCGGATTTTTCGGAAGTAGTATTTGTAGATTTGCAATTATTATTTCTGGAATGTTACATAACTTTTTCGCCTTTCGCTATTTTATTAATTTAATTAATTAGCGCTGTTATTTCAAGTTTTAATTTTAGATGCCACGTTTTGGGAAATGGCGCGCGGTCCCTGGCCCTTTTTCTCATTTATGTGTGGAAAAGGTTATGGCAATGTGTATAAGAATGATTTTTTCATTAAAACGGTCTATTAAACGTAATTTTTAATTTTTCAGCTTATTTCAATTTCCGATCCACTTAACCTTACCGGTTAGGCTACCTGGTCATATTGTAAATGTATAAAAAATTCCATATTTGACAATAACTGTAAGGACAATGATGTTGTTTGTTCCAACAACATAAGGAGAAAGCCTCTGTCAAATATCACGCGAAATTTCACGTATATAGGTCAAGTAAATAACATTTCGGAACTAGTTAAAAAAAGTGGACCAGTTAACCTAACTCTCTCCTACTTCTATGACTACTCTCGTTAATATTATGAAATTGAAGGTAAGAAGAAAGCAAGAAATAGAATTAGAGGAAAGATAATTGTTTCTCTAGGTTATGGGGTACGGAACAGATTTTCTAGGAGACGGAATTATGACGAGAGAGGGATGATATAGTGATACCGAATCCATTACGGCTGCGAGCCTGAGAATTGCGCCGTGTTGCGCGACAGAGGGGTCGACGGCGGCGCCAGGACACCCGCTGGACCCGCCCCCTAACGATTCGTCGCACCCCAAGTGTCCCGCAGCCTGGGAGGTCTTCCCGTGCACGTGCGCGCCAGTACTTTTCCGCGGCGCTCCTCGCCTTCCCCATCCTCCCTTGAGATTTTCGTCCCCCCCAGTCATTAATTTCTGCCCCTATTTGACAGAAAATTGAAGCGAGAGAGAACGAGTGCGGGTCTCTCTCTCATTTCTCGGCCCCAAAAACTTCCGATGATTGGGCGGAATTATTCTACGACGCAATACCCTTTCACCAATAGCCGTCGGACGTGGACAAAGCTCTAGAATGTTCTAGAACATTCTGAGGGAATTTGGTGGGGGAAGGGAGGCTCGAAAGAGAAGAGGTGAGGCCACCACGGGGAGAGGGTGTGAGGCCGTCACAGAGAGAGGACGTAAGAGGCGGTCAGGGGGGACGAGACGTTATAGTGGAGGCGCCCGGCGTCAGAGATAAAGTTTTGTTTATTAGTTGGACTTATAAGAAAACGTTGAGTTTTCGAGAAGAATTTGTGCGCGGTTCTTAAATAAGTGTAGACCGCAGATTGTGAAAAGTTTTATTGACATGCTAATAGTTCAGAAAAAGTATCTGACCTGTGCTCGTGTTTGGAACATTATCGTGGAACTATTAGATCGTTCACGAACTTGCTACGAACTCTAAAGTACCGTGCGGTGAACCGAAAGTGACAAGGTCGTTCAGCTGTGCAGACATTATCTGAGTATTAGCGACAGTAAGTGAGCGGCGCTGTGTGTTGGGTCAACACTCCTGCGACCCCGCCTACTACCTGACTCGGCCCTGCGCGATCCTTTGTGCGGCGCCTCAAGACGTCCCACACCACTCCGCCTAACCAGCTGGGGGGATCGAGGTCGTTCAACCCTGGTTTGTTGTGCTCGCCGCTCCGCTGAGACGGTATTTTTTTTCTCGTTCTTTTGGCGCGCCCGTGGTCGAAAGGTATAAACAGTTTGGTGAACAATTTTTAATTACCTTTGACCGGGCGACGAAGAGAAGATTCCCGGCCGCGCTTGGCTGTCAAGAGGGAATCAGCGTAGAGGAAAATATTGCTTGTTTTCTTTTACTGTAGTAATTTTCACTTGTTAGTTTATTTTATTATTTTATGTGTGCATGTCATATTTTGGAATTGGGAAAGGGGAGCATGCTCGCCGTAATGAGTGGTAAAATCTTGCAATTCTTTTTTTAAATAAAAGCCACCTATTTGTTAACATGAGTAAAAGTCTCTTATTTTACACCGGCCACCAACTTCCTCCATCTTCATCAGTTTAGGCAGGCCTGAACATTCTGAGCAAGCCGACTACCACGTCTACGGCGCCCAACCGACAGACGGGTAGTCGCAATATGGTGACCAATAAACAAACATGTGAATGATTACGTGCTCCAAGAAGAAGGAAAATGTGAGACATGTGACATCGAGTTGTCAGAGGAAGTGTGAACAAGGTGGGGATGATGACGAGATGTATGGAAAGAAAAGGAAAATCGACAACCTCTCTTTAATACACCGGTCTACAATTCGCACATATGCCGGTATACAGTTCAAAGGTATATCCGTAAGACTAGTCAGTTTGTAGTTTGGATGAGCTAATTTGTCCAGATTAAGATGCCAAAAAAAGTGGACGACTTAATTAATCAATAAAGTTTACACCAGCTAATTAGACACCCTGAAGATATTTACACGCGTTTGATTTATTGAAACATTTATTTATTCAAGAATAAAAAAGTCTTTAATATTTATTTGTATAATTACACAAATAACAATGATTATGTATTTAAATATCACATTGGTTTGGTTACTCAATAATGATTTCCACTTACACATAGAAGACCGAAATCATTAAAACTGCAGAGTCCACATACATCCACAGTTATCCTGCATACAGTAAATAGAAGTTTTTCTACTTCATAAAACAGCCTACTTCAAAAATAAGCTTACAAGCATCAGCAAACTCAGGATTCTCAAAACATTCAGTGAAAATAAATAATTTCATTTTCAGTCTCACTTAAGAATTAATGAAATAGATGTAATTTTTGTTACAAAACTGGAAGATGATTTTAGCCCAAGGTAGCCTCCTATATTTTTTATAGCACAGGGTAGGTTCACCTTTATTTTTTCTTTTCAACTTGAGCAGAAAAATGAAATATTGTGAATTATTCTAGACCGCTATTATATTATTAACTTTTGATTTTGGAGATACCAGATAATGGCCATTTTCTGGCGCCTTAACAAAAAATGGTTTGCAAATGTCTAAAAATGTGTCTATTCTGCAACAAAAACTAGTTACTGCACTTCGACATAAAAGCTGTAAATCTCATTAATTTTACTCGAAAAATTAAAAGCAGTAATAATTTATACAAACGGATGTTGTATAATGAATTCATTTACTTTGAAAAAATGCAAATACTTCTGATAAGAATATTGCAATTTAGTGATAATAGCTAGTGGCCCTTGCCTAAATAACAATTTTCAATGTTTATTTGCATCGTTTGTCATCCAACACTTAACTTATTTGCTTAGATAAAAATAATATTTCACTTTGAAATTACTCCATTCTTTTGCCTAAGAAGGAGTGATTAAGATCACACTTAAGACTTATGCTAAAAAATAATTACATAAGAAAACGTTATATGATACACCTGATACGCTTACACCTGAGTGAAATATTTCAGTGAATTGGATGAACATATAAAGAATAATACAGCTTATTGCATCTTAATTAAAGAATGATCTTATTTTCTGTTATCAAAATCATATAGTTGCGTAATTATTTAGATTTAGAGTTCCCCCTAACACAACAAGGGGTTGACTGTTTCCCGAGAGAAACTTGTTCTTTTAATAAACATTTATGCATGTAGGCAAGGAATTAAGGATAAAGGGGATTTTACTATCTAATTCTGAGTTTACACTTAAAGTCGATGAAGTAGAGATCGTTCACGCAGATTCACCTCATTGCTGCATTTATAACTTCTTCCATTCGTCTGCATCGAGGAAAGCATCTGTAGCAGGAACCAACATGAAGACGTTTGTGAGGATATTATGGATGATCTCGCTGATTGCTGTAGAAAATATGGGTCCCACGGAGACTAGCAATTCTTCCCAGTTCTCATCCATAAACGTGTTCAGATTCTCTCCTGCAAAAATAATCATTGAAATAGAAAAATTCAGGCTTTGGTTAAGATAACAATGACTATTCCACTAGTGCAATTAAAACCAACAGTATTTAACTTCACATACAAAATGACCCAATCAGGGCACTGTATCTCAAAAAGTTTATTATCTTTTCTATCCGATTTTTCTTACCGCTTCTCCCTACTGGCCAATCATAAACTGTGACTCATCTGTCTTGAAAGGCGGTATACATCGATCGCTATGTCGATATCCAATAAACCGCATATGTGCCACAACATAACCTCATTGATTTTATCATAGCTTTCAGTTATTTTCAATATTTGGTGCTTTTTGTTACTCTGTTGGCCTTCTTCGCTTCGCGAGTCGGGGATTTAACAACAATTTCCAAAGTACAAAGTATTACCTATGATAAACATAGGCCTATATTTTGCACATGTGCCATGAATCCAAGTTGTGCAAAACTAAGTTGTTTAAGCATTATCTTAAAGAAAGTTTAACGCAAAAATGGCCCGGTATAAAATTTAAAGGTTTTATACCTTTCATATAAACTAATTAACAATTTAGGAGTAAAGTTTGGAATTACTGGAAGAATGTCAATATATTTTAATATTGTAGGGGCTGATAAGAACATTAAGTTTTCAAGATTAAAATTTAACATTGACTGTGCTAACAGCATGTCTATGAGAATGGAAAACTTACAATGCATAATTGTTATATAGATTTGGAAAAATATATATTCCTTTCTGGAAAAATCATTCTGTAGGCCACTTTCCGTAATGCAGCAGGGGGAAAAACGATATTTTTCCGAAAGGAAACATTTTTGTGGTTATTGAAACCGCATAAATGGATTTTTCTTGCATATAACGTTGCATTTTATTTTCATCTTGTAGAGTCAAAATGCCGAAAATGTTTTGTTTTTTTGCTCTGAACATTTTTCTGTCCGTCTTTTATCTGACTGTCGACCTGTCAGTAAACAACCCCCGCACGGGTTTGAACCCGCGAACTTGGGTGTAACAGTCCGATACGCTAACCCGTCGATGCCGCAGATCATATCCTTGCAGATAATGACGATGATACAAATCATGAAAAATTGTGTAGAAGTAATGTGAAAGGAAAATTATCTTAACTCCCCATATTATAAACTCATGGGACGTCACTGCGTTTCACTTTAATGAATACTCTGCAAATTACGCATTTTCAACACTCTTTCGCCCGGGATGTCCTAGGGTTCGAGTACCTATGGCGGCAGGATTTTAGGCACTAACTATATAGGCAGATCGAGTTCAGCCGCTGTCTGGAGGAGAAATCTAGCGGTCGGCTGCTGTGATAGTTTTCCGTGGTTTCTCCGATCAACACCAGGCGAATGCCGGGTCAGTACACTAGCAAACGGACATGAACAGCTCACGATATTTCCTTTCTCTTCCTGGTTCTATCCTCGTCCCTTACTTTCACACACACTTACACGCCTTACACTACCAAAGTCATGGCGAGAACAGTCGGGAGCTTACAGCTTGTCCTGGCTGGGGCGGTGCTCCGCTATCGGGAGATACCCTGCAAGCTGACGAGTGGGTCGGTGCTAGATCTTGCTATCCATCGGTGGAAGGTCACCGACACCTCACGCGATTAAAACATTACACTTTCAGGTCTGATGGTTTAGTTATTGGCTCTAACTAATCAATCAACATTCATTGATTCGAGTTCGTACCCAGCAATCTGTCTCCGTTGAAAAGGTTGTCCAAATGGATGTAGAGTCTTGTTGTGTTGAATCTGAAGTCGCTGTGCTTTTTCGGGATGAAGTAGACCTCTCCGTCTTTCATCTTCTCCAGAGCGAACTCGTACTCGTAGGTCACATGCACATTTTCTGTGAAAAAAAATGTTTTACTCGCCAATCTAAAGAATACAGATTTCATAATATCAGAAAAATCTGAAATTTAGAATGTTTGTAAGAAGGTTAAGGCAGCGTTCGGATTTGTTAGTTTGGGAAATAATGTTTGACACAAAAGTTTTGCGCGTTTAGACCGAGAATTGCATCTCGAAAGGATTCAATTAATTAAAGGATATTCAATTAATAGGGGAAAATGCGTATTAAAATCTCTCAAATATATCCATTAATTATAAATAAATTCTCCCTAAAAATTGAAATATAAAATTAAATTAAAGGGAGTGAAACAAGGGGTGCTAATCTACATATGACATACCCCAAATAAAAGATTTCAATTACAAAAAAAAGAAAGAAAGAAAGAAATACACCTCCAAAAACAAGCATGATCCGAACGTTGTTCAAATGTGGGTTGGACACTTCATCTCCCACAGTCGACTCTACAATGAAGACTTATGAATGGGCTCACCAAGCGTGAGGTTGCCGTCTCCGTGCCCTAAGATGGGCAGCACCAGGATTTGGCCCGAGACGTTGTACTTGCTCTGGATGTTGACAGACGGCAAGTAGGCATCATATCGCGCCCGCTTCGCTTTGAAGTCGAACCTGTAAAGTACCACCACTTACGTTAATCACAACACAGCATTAGTTATTGTTATTGATTGATTGTTTTCGGGCACGCCAACTGCTATGACCATTAGTCCCATTAGTTTAGTGAATGTTTTATCCAAGAAAAATGATGTTTATTTTAACAAAACATTGATATATAATGAATTAGTTGACAGTTGTATTGTATAATTTAAACTAGCGGCACAGACTTTCCCATATTACTTTTCTGTTTCCTTGGGTCTGGACTAGCTATTCGCAATTGCCACATACTCGTGCCAGCTGCCATCTATCGCCGCCAAAAGTACATTTTATTGACATTTTCTTAATTTTTCGGTTTACTAATGGTAGAACGGAAATATTAATTTTAGAATATTAAAGAACAGTAAAAAATCGTCCTAAATGGCAATTTTACTTGAAAAGTTTGGAGCCGTTTTTAATAAAATGGCGTCTAAGCGTTAGTAAAAATGCGAAATTTGAAGCTCTTTTTCACAGAAAATTTTTGAGTTTTCAAAACACTTCATTTGAAGTCATTTTCACCTCTGACTGATCTTAAATGCGTCATAAACTTAGCGTCAAAATCTTTAAGTTTACAGATTTAAAACTCCGTTTACGTCAGGGCGTTGGGAATGACCTCGCCTAATAACTCATTTCTAGTTTTTGCGGCAACGTTACATTTACGTTAACGTTCGCTTTGTGGATAAGGCCTACACTCATTTGTCTAATGCCCAACGCAGCTACGCGCCCGAGAGCCCGAAATACTAGAGATTTTGCACGCCATAACGGGAAGTACTATAGATCTTCTACGCATGCGCAGATGCACAAAAGTGCCGCGAAACTTGAACTGCGCATGCGCAGAAGATCGGTAGTGCTGTCCGCTATGGCGTGCAGAAACTCCCTGCTCACCTTAATGAAATTATCGTTCTACGATTGATCGATTTTAACACGCCCTGCGCGAAACGCAGTTCCTCGTGCTCATTCTCCGTGTGCGAAACAGCGATATTTTTCTGTGTGAAACAACGCGATGGGAACAATGCGAAACATTTGTAACGAAACATTTGTAATTGTGTTTCGTCTTGAGGATGTCTTTGTTTATTATTTACAAATAACAGTGTTACGCCACTGACTGGAATCCATTTACTTTTGTACAAGTCAGGTATTTCTAGTTATTTGATATTTAATTTATATTCCTTTACTTGACGCGTTGCGCTTCGCTCACGGCGTGTTAAAAAATAGTACACACAGCACATGGGCGCGAGGTGAGTCCCGCCCTCGTCTCTTCGTTGTCCGAGTGTACGCTCGCATGACAAACTTGACTCGTGTGTGAATCATATGTTTCGCGCACTTGTTACGTAAACTAGTATGCTTTACTTACTCCACATTGTTGATAACTGTCTTTGGAATGCCGTACACTTTGGCTTGAGTTATGATCAAGCTCAGCCCCAGGGGACCATGGCCATCGTCCACTTTCAGGCTGTCCACCAGCAGGGGGTCCATCGAAGGAATGCGGTATTTGCGATCTCCTGGAATCAGAGATGGAAGGCCGATGGGGTTCTCTATGTTTAAAAAAATGTTCTTTAGTTTATTAATGCAAAATTATTACAATAAAAATTGGGAAAAGCATACGTTGAATTTTAATATTCTTTTAATTCAATTGTCTCCTAAACATTTTTGTCATTTTTTAATTTTTTGAAATTTTCTCGCAAGTACCGTAAGGCAGTGTGTTTTTGACCATCCCCTGCAATACTCGCTAACAAGTGTAACCGAATCGTATTCATACTCAAATTCCATATAAAATCAGGTTACAACGTGCGTAAAATGTAATATTTGCAAAAATGTTCCAATTATTATGGAAGTTTTTCGCTATATGAACATTGTGAATGCATTTAAAACTCTGTAACAGAATTATTTAATTCAATGAAATACAATACAAATACGCTGTAACGGATAGCTAAGAACTGAAAGATAATTGTGATCGTTCAGACTATGGTTATTAGCTGGCGCATATAGATTTTAATTTCTTTTTAGTTCTTTGTAATTTCTTTAGAGGGCAAAAAATGGTTAGATTAGTTACAGAAATTGTTGTAGTAGTTTTGCCTGCTACAGTTTGATTTTCAGCTATTGGTACATCAACAACAAAGGAATACCATTTCAGGCTAGGAGTGTCTAAAGCAGTGTTGTCAAGGTCGATGCCACGAGTGAGAGTCCGTGGCAGGAGTGCCACGACGAAATCATCCCTCCACGCAGTTCATCACCCCGCCACCAGACACAATGCCATCCTTATTGTAAAACGGCGGGGTTATTACTACTCTTAATAGTTTCCTTTCCCCAGGCTAGTTGCTCAGAGAAGCTCGTGGCATGCAATGGTGCCACGATGCGTGCCACAGTCACCAGTAGAAGACCTAGACAACACTGGTCTAAAGAATTCTCTCCATTTAACTTTTAAAAGTTCAGTTAATAGACATGCTATATTAGATCTCTTGGCCAATGGTATATCCCTTTCATGTAACCCCTAATGAAGGATAAAATGTGCCATATTTGCTAATGAAAAACCACATTACCAAAGGGTCAAAGCAGGAACTTCATCAAATCTAATGTAATGATTTGTATTTTTTACAATAAAAGAACCCTCACAGAGGAAGCCGACTATAGATTCAACAAATGATGGCAAAATGGCCTGTGGACATTTATTGTGTTCGAAATGCCGCGGTGAATAAACATTAGTTGAAAACAATAATTAGCTTAAGGGAAATTTAAGAATAACTTTCTATGTCAGCAAGTATAGTGTATAAGGCAGCAAGTGTGTGTGGTTTTCTATTTAACAGAGTGACTGTTGTCAAAAGACAAGTGACGGAAAATTGCTGGTGTAAGCACAGAAAAGTACGAAATTCGAACTGAATAACTGGAAATTGGGGTGTTTCGGACAAATAAACATCGAAAACGGGAATTAAGGGAATTTTTGGCAGATACCGTTAAGCAAGGGGACGCCGAGGAGGCGTAAATCAGAATAATTTGATGTCAATAAAGAAGGACAAAAAAACGGAGAGAGCGTGTTTTGTTGAGGAAAAGTTTTACTAATGAACTGCAACAATACTTTTCGATAGATGAATTCTAGTCTCAGAGGTGAGAGGGCCTCATGTCTTGCTATGCGAGAAATGAGTTTTTGACGTGAAGAAAAGAACATTACAAGTGTTTTCCTTTGATAGTGACAGTCGATTTATTTGTGAGTTATGTTGATGATATGGTAAATGGTAACTGGAATCTCGGTGTAGCCGTCGTGGACGTCAAGGAAGTGGGGCGCAGTTGCGACATCGCTACGAAAAGGGAAGTGGCAATTTATGTACTTTGATAAACACGACAAAAATTAACATATTTTGTTTAAGTCCAAGAATGTCATCGTTTTTATTTAACTTTTTATTCACAAAGAAAAAAAGGCCATACAGGGAGAATGCGCATGTCTGGTGGTGTGAATGATTTGTAAATATTGTGTGAATGTTGATTTTTAAATTTTCTGTTGTTTTGAATTTTGTTTACGTTATGGATGTCCATGTTAGCCGCATAAAGAGTAGCAAACACGGTGAGTTGGTGATTTTGTTTTTTTTTTGCTTTGAATTTGGATTTGTTATTTGTAGTATAGCAGATACCGGATAGTGTTACAAAAAGGAAAGCAGGTCTTCATCCAGTATTGGAAACTTGCGCCGGACCTACGACATATAAATTTTTTTGCAAACGGCCGCATCCCATGATAAAGTGGTTATTGATAATTAATTTAATAGATAAAAGATAGGAAAGGAAGAGTATGTTTAGATAATAATTAGATAAATAGATAGAGAATGCAGCCGGTCGCACTAAAATATTGCTTTGGGGTAACTCTGTATGAATTTTCTTCTCTTCCATTGACTTCTGAATAATGATTCGCTTCATATTTCTGATGTTCTGTACGTATTTGCACACACTACTCAATGTTTGTGTCCTTGAGATCCCAATCTTCTAATAAACAAAATATGACGTTTTTATGAAGACTTCACACACGGAACGAACCACATGGCATGAGCAGTCACGCAATCGTGAATCTTGGCATCTTATCGGTTACACGCACATGCAAGCAATACTGCTTGCAGTGACGCTTTGGACATATTGGATATTGCCTGAACATCGTTTGTTTAAAAGTAAAATTATTAGGGATATATTTGTTTATCCTCCTCCATATCATGACTGAAGATGCAGCTGACGGTCATTAGTATTACTGTAATGCTAACTGAAATTTTTCCGATGGTCATGTTTGTTTTGCATGAATGCTCCTCATACAGGACTGATGTATTTTAATTTACATGTATTTTTGTTTTCTCTTTAATACTAACACTAATTACATTGTCGAAAAAACATGATCATTGGACTTAAAGAATATGTTGGATGATAATTTACAAAAGATTAAAATACATTTTTTAATACATATTATTTCAAAAATTACTATTGTCTTATACTATGCAAACAATTACACGAACAAGGAAATACCCAAAAACTAAAGTTTTCCTAATTCGAAAACTGTTGACAACGCACTTAAAAAACACATTAATAAAATTTAATTGTGACCTTCGGCCCGACCAATTCTTTGAACAAATTTAATTATGAAAACGTATTGTTACCCGCTAACATGGTCACAATTTGGATTCTATACGACTGCGGAACATATTCTCCGAGCGTAATGGCTTCCAACAAAGTGAAGGTGACAATTTTATATAAGTGAGCGATAGTGCACTCGCGTAAACCGTTCGAAGGGTTGGTTGACTCGGTAGCTTAGTGGTCAGAGCAGTTGGGCGTAAACCGACAGGCCCCGGTTCGTATCCCGTTCGGGCCGACCAATTATTGGAACAAATTTAATTATTAATAAAATTGTTTTACAATATGACCACAATAAGATATTATAACAGTTTCTTATATTACAAATTTCTGTTTATTTCATTATTCATAAAAAATACTCTTTTACTAATTAAAAATAATTGTCATGCAATATTTTTCACAAAAAAATGAATGCTGGGTATCATTCTTTTTGAGTAGACCTCACCGCATGTAGTGATATCTGCCACTTCTTACTCACGCCATTCTTTGCATAATTCCGAGGTGCGTGTCTCACCTTTTGTGACGTGAGGAAGGGCATCGTTCCCGTGCTTCACAGCGCACTTCGTCATCTCCTTGGGGCTCAACTTTAAGCTGCAGGGCTTCAGATAGGAAGCTGCAACACACGAAGTATTCGTCCATCAAAGCCTTCTCCGACAGTTTACATGTAGACACAATGTTCAACTTTTTATTGTATTGTATTTGTGTCAGTTTATAATATTAACTCAACATCAAAAACCACAGTTGTCAATGAGGAAACCCACTTGAGGAAGGCTTATTGTATAATCCTGACTAAACTGCGAACTTTTAGGCACTAAATACCATAAAAATAAGGAGACAGAAATGGCATTTAAAATTATAAAATGTTAATATAGGTATTTAAATAGACACTAATAACTTATTATTCTTAACTAACAAAAGAATAAGTGATAGACTGCAATTTAGGGATGTCATGAGTTAAAATATCCCTGTAACTTATGTGTGTAAGATTAAGAGAATGAATAACTAAATACTGTTCAAAATTCTCCAAGGTACACTGACGTCTGTTGGCTGAAAGGATGTTCTTTAAGTTAGAAAATAAACCTCCATCACTCTCACAAAAATATATAAGTGGGATTAAATATACACACGCTCACACACACTTTACAGAAATCATTTTAGAATCACAGACCAACACTCTGTTCCCCCCTCCCTCCATACAATACACTGCAATGATTTTGCAAAATTTATAAGAATCTACAGACACAAAAGCTTACAAGTGTACAACTGCGGAATGTGTAATTATCCCCCAATCCTTCTCAAAGAGATTTATGAGGAAAGATATGGGAAGATCTGAGATTATGAGTATTGTAATCAGGTGCACGTCCAACCGGCAACACATGTTAAAATACAACACAACATACGTTATCATCATACAATACTTGAAACTAGTTGTGCTACAGAATGGCACAGACTTTCTCCTACTAGTTTAATTTTCTTCTCTCTTTAGCCTGTGGTATATTTTCGGCATTTCCCCACCCTCTTCTCAGCTACCATCTAACGGTGCCCAAAAGACATTTTTGTACATTTTCTCAATTTTACTTGGTTTGAACGTCGCTCAAAATGCGCAATTTAAAGCTCATTTTCACCCAAAACATTTGTAATTTTCGAAATATTAAAGCAAACGGTGTAAATTTGATAAATGCCACTTTTATAAGTGTATTTCACTCTATTCATACTTACGTAACGGTGACAAAGTACAAATTCGAGCCGTTTTTGAGAAAATCATGTTTTTAACATTCTTTAATATTGTCTATTTCACTCAGAATTGTGCGAACCCTACTAGCGAAATAATGAACATGAAAATGTAATTAAAGAGTTCATTATGTAGAACAAATTTTATGTAAAAAAAAATCGATCTTCAATATTGTAGTTTTAGGAGATCGCTGAAAAAACGCACTTTTGTACGTATACATGTATTTGGGATTTTAGAGTAGGATTAAACCAAATTTTCCCAGCTAGCGGTGTTCCCACGCTTTGTTGAAAGGAAGACATGTGGTGAGCATCATGTATTCCCTTCACCCTTCATCTAACATACTCAGCTTTCATGAGCTTTACTTTCGTCGCACAGCTAGTGAATCTGAGTCTATTATAATCCAAAGCTACTGCTCAAATTTTGCCCCGACCGGGAAGCGAATCCGGGATTGCACCTCGGGAAGCTAGCACGACATCACGGAAAGCATGCACCACCCGAGGGGCCAAACTTTTGTAATTTTTCAAAATTCAGAGGTGACAGTGAAAATCCCACCTATTTCACTTTATTAGTGTATTTCACTATTCTTACAAGAAATTTAAAGCAAAAAAATTGGAGCCATTTGAAAATCTTTGGAATGGGGCTGAGCTCTATTTAAAGTGCCCCCAAATATATAAAGAATTCCTTTAAAAATTACAGGACTTTTAGTCGGGACAGATCGATTAGGGAATATTCATTTTGGAAAAATTCTAGGCATTGGTATTGTTCAGACAGGCATATGAACAGACGGACGGCCTTTTTTAAAAAAGCAAAAACTTTTTCGGTATCCGGGGACCCCATAACGTGTATTACCCTTAAAATCTTGAAATTGATTTTCCGCTGCTTAACATACTCTGTACTCCGTACAGAGAAAAACAATGTGCCCTTGGACCTGAAATAAACAATGTGCCCTTGGACCTTACAATGTGCTTTGGTGCCCCTAAAGGGGCACAATTTATGATTTTCATGCTACGATCTACAGTACGCGACAGTTTAGACGTTCTGCTTCATCTTCAGAAGATTCTCTCCGCCTGTAGAACAGAATGTCGGAAACATTGTGCATTGGGAACCGATTTCGCTTTTAGAGCAATGATTTACAAAGTGCTGATTTTTGGAGATTTGCGAAGAGCTCCTCTCTTATATTTTTTGGAGTTTCCGGTCTTCTGGGAACTCTACCTCTGCAGAACTTCCTGTTTCACTCGCCAGGGAAGCCACTGCACCATTTGCTGTCAGTAACATTTGGTAACGTTTATAAAAGCATTTCGTAAAAAAACTCTAAAATTTAGTTTTTGAATTTCCAGTTCACTTTCCAAATTATGTTCCAAATTATGTATGGGGAATATGCGCGGAAAGTGGAGTGGTACATATGGAAGTATATTCTGGAAACATGTGGTGAACTGGAGGACACAACTACGGAAACATGCGGGAAACACATGAGGAAGCACGTGCGTTGAACATAGGGGTAAAATGCGAAGAATGCACGATGAATTCTAGTATCTTGTAGGCAGATGGACCTGGGCTATGTTTCTTAAGACGTATAGTACAAAATATGACCCTTTCGAATCTTCTATTTCATTTTCGGATTGATTGATTAGTGATTCTGGACACTTCAATTTCTAAGATCATTAGTACCCTAAGAACAGTGCATTTTTTAAATCGTGGGGTATGGCAGTGGTTTTCCCTTGCCGGCGAGATCCGGAGCCGACATACCCGTCGGCTTGCGGAGTCTTCCCCAACCTGATTTGTCCCACCAGCGGGACACCGCCCCAGCCGGGACAAGAACACTTTCAATTTCGACTGAAAAATGCGTATATGTGATTGTGTTATCCCAGCTATTGTTGTACTACGCCCACGGATTAAATCCTCATACCCAATGAGGCACTGCTTACGTCACAGCTGATGTCATGCGACATCAAAACTGGAAAGAAGATGCCACCCGCCATATTTGCTATTCGTGTTGCAGTATTCGTGAATAGTGTTTGCTATTCATATATTGCAGTAATCTTGAATTTGTTTTTGCAAAAAATTTAATTTATTGCAGTGTTTGCTTTATTTGCTAAACAATGCGCATGCTACTTTCGAGAAAACCATTTTGTGTCCATCAGTATTTTTTAACCCTAGTTGTAATCTCTTTCGTCATAATGATGTTTTTTAAATCGCCGGCGCTGTCTGCAGCGGTGTGACCCTGACCGTGGGAGGGAGCTGCACTTTCTCTCGGTGGCGGGGGAGGGAGGGGAGGGGCAGCGGTCCTGAGGCCACAGCACCCAAGGGCAGTCACCCGCGCCGTGTCCAGTGACCCACTTGCCGCGGCCGCCGTCGGCCCCGCAGCTGCCCGCCGCCGCCGCCGCCGCGCCACCTCGGGGATCGAACTGCGGGCTTACAGCTTCAAGGCAAATGCGGCGCCGTCTTTCCTTCCGTTGATTCATTGATTGATTGGTGAAGTAGAATGCGATTTGTACATAGCTGCCCTTATGGCCACGATGGAATACCTCAAGGCATTTCGCGTCTTTCTCGCTCGTGACGCTAGATGTCGCCTGAGCGCAAGCACTGCTTGATACGGTCGCAATCATGCGATATGTAGCGGCACGACTGAGAAAGACGCGATATTCCATCGTGAAGCCGGGCCTTGCGGGGCAAAGTTATAAAAATCGCACTATATGTGTAATTTAAAAGTGTGTAAGGAGAGACGAAGAGAAAAATGAACAAGGAAATGTGTGTCCGTACCTTGGTTGTTAGGGTACTCCGTCATTCGCGTGGGTTTAAACGGATAATCCACGGAAAAATAACAGAGTAGCGGATCCCTAGAATTCGTCTGCAGATAGGGACTGAACTCGACCTGACTACATAGCTAGTATAAACTGCCAGTATTGGCACTCGGCCCCTAGAACCTCCCGGACAGAGAAACTGCAGTGGAAACAGTGTCGCAGACCTGAGCTATTTCACCAGGTTCGTAAACCAGCCCTTTACCCGGTTCCCAGGATAGGAGGAGGCAATAGCGGATCAAAGATGACGAAACTGCGTGTTCACAAAAATTAGAATTCACTTTCTGTCTTTGTTTTTGAACTTGTCTTTCTGTCTTTGAATCTTGCGTCACGCAAGACTATGGGCTCATGGGCTACATTGTTGCGGGGAAGCCTGGTGGATGCATCTGAAAAAATAATTCTCATCCGAAAGGGGGACGTCTGTAGGCACAAAAAGGTGCAAATACTTAAAACAGAAATACATTCATACATATTGCTCCAGCATCTGCGAGAAATCGATGCGACGAATCCCTGTAAAAGATCGACCAGAGCAGTCGTCCTTCGAGATTTCTCATTCAGACTCATCATCAACAGCACCGCTCGGAAACCGAGACCCAGGATATTTCGCTGACACACCACTTTTACATAGTCTTCTAGTGCTCGGAGTCATCCTTTAACCCTTAAGTGGACGCGTTGGCGCACAGCGTGCGCCATCGGCGGATATTGTTGCGCCATTTTCGACGGATGAGTCGACATGCGTTATCACTCCGAGAAACTTTTCAGTGTAATCTTGGATACCCGTGTGTAAAGTTGCGTTGTCCTCACTCAATCCTGAGTTGATTTATTGGCCGATCAGTCATCGACGGACCGTCTGTCGCATACTGTGCGTCGCGAGTAGTTATGTAGTGTCTCAAATTATTCTTCAGTTATGAACTTTTATCCCTCCACGTTGATGAAAAAAATATTTGTATACTCACTGTACGAACACTAATAAATTCAAATCGTATTCTTTGAGAAACAATAACTTTCCGTTCCAGGGGTTATTTTGAAAGAGAAACATGCCGTATTACAAAACGTTTGCTCGAATACGAAGAGGAGGAAGAAGTGAGTTGTAATGAATTGACTGTGACTTTAATAATTGGCTGTGATGATATGTGCCACAAATTAAGACACAAATATCGCAATATAGTTGCAGAAAAAACAGAAATCTGTTTGGCGCACTCCGTGCGCCGCGCGTCCACTTATGTTCCAAAATTTGACGCGCGCGCTTAAGGATTAAGCCATTTGAGCCCAATGTAATTTTGTCCCCAGAGCGCTGTCATCGCGTCCGTGCGCGCAGTTGGAGCTATCTGGTAGCATGCTCTGTTTGCAACTTTTAGTGCTAAACCATTATTATGTCGCTAATTTATACTACTAGAGCGTTCGAAAGAGCCTAACGCTAGTTTTAAATGAGCTTTGTTTTTATAGAGAAGTAGCAAAACCTTTGACCCGTCACATTCGTTGCGTACCAACCACCGTTTGCTTTACATCGCCCTCTCCCTCCGACTTAACCACAGGCATTTAGCAGCTAAGCGCGGTTTTAGATGAAGATTAGAACCGACGCAAGTCATTAATACACCTTGGTTACCTTGGCTTACAATGCTTTAGCGATCTTGGCTAAATCGACATCTGCCATTCAGGAATTAAAAAAAACTTGCTTACGTTTCATTTAGGATGTCTCTTTATTGAAGACACAAAATTCTCAAAAGAATAATTGAGATAAGAAAAAGAACCCATAAGTTTAATTGTCCTACTTTTGGAACAGTGGGCTCTAAAAGATTAAAGAAACCAAGATCTTTAAGCTTTATTTTTCAGTATCTTGAATATTTAATTCCATAAGTAGCAATTAAACTATTTATGCAACTTATTAGTAAAATGTCGTGTCTCTGAAGAGTGGACTTCATGTAAATGTTAGACGTCATAAATGATAAGTGGGTTATTGTGTTATCCGTATTCATCAGCGGACTGTGAAGGTAATCTGCTTGTATGCGGGTCTACATAGAAACGCAGCAAACTAGGTAATAAAATATCTGACCACGTGAAAGCTTTGTGACCTGTAAGGTGCTGTTCAATGATATTTGCAATTTTTTCGAGAGGTCTTGACCTTAAAACAAGAGAGTTGCTATTTTATCTATTGTATGTTTGGTGATAAGCATAATGAAATAAACAAAATTACTACGTTAAGTTTCTAAACTTAATACGGACTTATAGTTGTAAAACATAACTCACTAAGTGATTCTTAGACAAAAACCAAATAATTCATTTTAAGACAAATGTAGTGTTAGGATACTTGTTTGAATTTCGAAAAAAAATCTAGTGATATGATTCGATTTTTTATGTATTCTTGTAAAGATTGCTTATCATCACTATTTGCAGCAATATACAGTGGCTGTCATGAAAAGTTTACCGGTTTGTTAGCTATCAAGAAACTCGAAAACATCCAACCATCCAGAAATCCAAAACCATCTTTATTACTAATTTACAAGGCGTGCAAAAATAGAAGACAATTACTCAGTCTTCGAGCATGTACGAAGTGTCTACGGTTTTGTTAGATATCAAGAAACTACAAATTCCAAAATCTGTCACTATACTAATTTCCAAAGCGCAAAAATAGAAAGACAAATTACTCAGTCTTCGACCATGTAAGAAGTGTCTACGGTTTTGTTAGCTATCAAGAAACTCGAAAACATCCAACCATCCACAAATCTAAAAAACATCTGAATTAATAATTTTCAAAGCGCGCGGAAATTGAAAGAAAACTATGCAGGCTGCGGCGTTTTGAGAGGTGCTTATCTTTTTGTTAGATATCCCAGGGACTCGGGTAAAGTAAAAAAAAACAAAAACAAACACTTTCAATTGTGACTGAAAGAATACAAATATTTGATATGTTATTTCGCCTATTCTCATGCTGCAGATGGCCTCTTCCTGCGTTTGAGTATTTTATTTATTGCAGTACTTGATTTTATGACTGTTGACCAGTGTGCATGTTGTTTCTAAAACTATCTTTTTACTCTCCCGTATACGTACGTATACATGGAGTGAAAACGTAGTATAGGGAAAGTTATGTAATGCTGCGCGAAAAAATGGCCAATTTTCGCCAGAACAAAATTCGTTGCCGGGCGCTGATAACGAAAAAGTGGATAAAACCAGTTGCTAAATTAAGAAAAAAATCCCCTAACACGTGCTGTAGTCAGAAATCCTGTTTTGTGGGTCCTTGATACCGAAAAACCAATTGAAAGGAAAACGTCCGTCTGTCCGTCCGTCCATCTGTCCGTCCATCTGTGAACACTGCTAGCGCCTAAACCATACGTACGATTTCTTCAAAAATGGATATTCCCCGGTGGATCTGGTTCTAGTCAAAGCTTTGAGATTTTGAAAAAGGATTCTGTAAAATTTGGGGGTACTTTACATGAAGCCCCCCGGAAATTTTCAAAATTTTCTCAAAAACGGCCCCAAATTTGTTCTTTAAATTTATTGTAAGAATAGAGTAAAATACACTTATTAACATGGCATAGGTACGATTTTCATGGGTAATTCTGAATTTTTGAAAATTGCGGAAGTTTAAAATGTTTACGGCGTCTTTCTGGAACTACAAAATTGAAGATAGAGATTTTTCTTTTAAATAAAATTTGTTGTCCAAAGTGAGTTCTTTCATTAAGGCCATGTGCATTGTTTTGAAAATTTTAGTAGTTTCTCGCGGAATATTGCGTGCAATATGTACAATTTAAAAAAAAATACAAAAACACGATTATCTCGAAAACGGCTCCAATTTTTTTCTTTTAACTTTTGGTAGGGATAGTACCTAATGTATTTCATGAGATGACGAAACGCCATATTGCTGTATTCTTTTGTTTTTCTAAAATCGGAAAAATGTAATTTTTTTGACTTGTCTTTCACGTCGTTAATTTTACGTCGTTACACGTCGTTACACTAGCGGCAATTTTTTCACATTATTATATTTACGAATACATGTGCTTTAAATAATATCAAGTAAAGTTTCTCGAAAACAACAGTTTTCTGTGAAAAGTAGTTTAAAATTCCGCATTTTCAGAAACGCTCAAACGACATTTTCTCATAATGGCTGCAAATTTGTTCTTGAAACTTTTGTAACATATAGTGCTAATTAAACTCTTCAATATAATGTAATGTTTATTTTGAGTTATTTTTTTTGTTTTTTAAAAAATTACAAAAATGTAATTTTTTTGAATGATCTCTCACATCTTTAATATGCTCATTACCAGCAATTTGTAAAGATTACTTAAGTTGTGAGTGCAAGTGCTTAAATAACTTCAAATAAAGTATTTTGAAAACTCAAAAATTTTCCTGTGAAAATGAGCTGCAAATTTCGCATTTTTAGTAGCGCTAAAACGCAATTTTCTTTAAAACGGCACATAATTTTTAAAAGAAAATTGCCATTTAGAACTAGGTTTTTGTGTTCTTTAATATTCTAAAATTAATATTTCCGTTCTGCCAATAGGAAACCGAAAACTTAAGAAAATGACAAAAAATATACTTTTGGCGGTGATAGATGACAGCTGGCAAGAAAGAGTATGTGTCCAATTCCGAATAGCTAGCGAAGACCCAAGGAAATAGAAAACTAATACGGGAAAGTCTGTGCCATTCTGTAGCACCACTAGTTCTTCAGCGTTTTTTGCCGCTGCAGGGCACTAGTTATTACTTTATCTAGCATATTTTATACACTTTATTGGAATATAATAAATGTTGAATTAGTATTGTAGTTGTGACGCCAGGCGATGCGAACGTAAGTAGGGTGGATCTCCGTCAAAGAGAAATGAAAAGTGAGGATACGGTATTGGAAATTGGCAAGTGAGACTGACAATAGAAGAAAAAAGAGAAAAGTGGGAGGGCAGAGGGTGCAAAGTAGGGCGTTCTAGTTTAGTGGAAATTGGAGAAAGGGTAGTAAACTGGCAATAACAACTGGCATCGAGTTCCTGAATTAGAGAGAGTGAGGGGCGGCAGTGCGGAGCGGAACACGGCATTTTCTGCAGGCGCGTGGGGCGGGCGGCGCGCGGCTCCTGGCTGCTGGTAGCCGTCTCGACGCGTCGAAATCCGAGGCCCGGCACACACGTTACTGTATACCTGCACAGATAAACCGGAGTATGCCTGTGCAGCCTAGAGCACACACACACGCTACGGTAAACCTGAAGTTTTAACTAAGTCGAGTGACGGCGAACAAACAAGATGACGACGCAATCGCTCTTGCCGGTTTGTTAGCGGCCATGCAGTGTAAAAGGAAGCGAAAACGCAAAGCCTGGTGTAAAAATTGGCTTATAGAGAGAAATGAATACACTTGTACAAGATTGCTAAAAGAGTTAAATTCAGATCCTACAGATTACCATAATTATTTGCGGATGAATGAAGAAGTCTAAAAAAACTATTGTTCCTCGTAACTCTCTAATACAAAAGTAAAATACAGTGATGAGGACTTCTTTTTCTCCTTATGAGAGACTGACAGCTACTTTCAGGTTTCTTGCAACGGGTCGAACGGTACAAAGAATTGAATTTCGATTCTTCTCCGGTCGTCTGCGCAGGTCGCTACGCATGCGCAGTTTGGCCTGCAGCGACTGTCACACGCGCTTTGAGAGGTGACCTGTACAGGTAAACCTCACCGGTGTACCAGAACGTGTACGGCGGGCCCAAGTACGCCGAGACGATCGGCGCCGAGGCGGCTGCCCAGGGCGCTGACGCGACAGCTTCGAACTGGGGGCCGGGAGGGACGGGGGACTGACCGACCTTAACAGGCGGATTATAAGTGAAGGTAAACCAGAGCTTAGGAGGTTGGAGGAAATTTAACGCATATGCGAATTGGGACGGTGTAAAAAACAGAAGACACCTATTACAAGAAGTGTATGAAATACCTTCCGTAATAGCTCGCTAACAAACTTAAAGTATTCAGTAATAAAGATAAGCGTGAGGATTGTGATGGGGATAGAGAAAAGTAAGATAAAATTATGAATGAAAGAAGAAGGAAATTCAAGAGGAAATATTAGAAACATTAGAAAGCAAATTACATTTAATAATAATGAAGGATATTATTAAAATAAAAGAACCAGCAAAGTTTCGATAAATTAAAAGAAATTGACAGATGCGATTTTAAAAGAAATAAATGCTGTAAAAGTTCAGATGGCTGAAATAACAAAAAAAGGATATATAAACAAAAATTAGGCAAAAATAGGAACTTATGATGAGTTACTAGAAAATAAAACTTTTAATGAAATCAAAAGTACCCAAGATCGTAATATAACTCAAGAATCTCTCAGATTGAATGATGATATTAACAAACTCCCTGAAGGGGTTTCTAAAACTTAGAAACTAAATAATGGAGCAGTGATTATAGAAAGAAAAAATGAGAAAGAGAGATAGCAATTATAGAAAAAGCAGAGAAAAGAAGTTACAGAAGATGTTTTTATTCCAAAGAACGTTTACTTAAAATTTTAGGAGTAAGACAGGAGGAGTTTGAATTAGAGGACAAACAATTAATTAATGTGATTAAAACTCAAAATAAAATAGAAACAAGAGAAGATAATGACTTGAAAGAGATAACAATATATAATACTAATGAAGATAATAAAAAAGATGAAACAGGCAATATTATTACAGAGACAGATGCGGGGGTATTTAAATTGTTAATGAAAAATTTAGCAAAGTAAACTAAGGAAGGAAGAGGTTTCAGGGATAAAAAAGTTTAAGTGTTGTCAGATTTTCAAGTGTAGGGGGTTTAATAATAATTTTAGTGAAGATTGTAAGAAAGAAATCATATGTAATGTATGTGCTGGTAATCATGTCAGTAGAGGATACCATCTTTACAAAAGGTGCGTGAACTGTGAAAACAAATATTAAAAGCGTGGAGAATCGTCAACAACTCCTTAAAGCAGTGGTGTCAAGGTCTTCTACTGGTGTCAGTGGTACGCGTGTGGCACCGTAGCATGTCACGAGCTTCTCTGCGCAACTAGCGTCGGGAAAGAAAACTATTAGTAAACCCCTCCTTCTACAATAGGAATGGCGTTGTCTCTTGTGGTAGGGTAATGAACTGTGTGGAGGAGCGATTTCGTCGTGACTCGCTCTGTGCATCGACCTTGACAACACTGCCTTAAAGTGTGCTAGTAAGACGCCATTTCGTTCGTGGTTTGCGTTGTTATCTCAAAGGTTTCGCGATATTGAGTCGATTCCTTCTCGACGGGTACTATAAGGAATGGGAGCAAACATATCAACAATTTATTGTTTTTTCACGTTTTAAAATATGCGAAATTTTCTCAAGGTTTCAGCCAGTTTCCTATTAACGTATTGACTTTCACTTTTGTTACATGCACACACTCTTCCCTTCGACGACCTATCCCAATAAAAACACATTCTCACTGTCATTAACACAAGCGTTCTTCCAGAATAATAGACGCTCTACAGCTGTGATGTAACTCCCCAGAGAGGGCTTTGAATGCAACGGTTGTTTCTTCACTCTTAGAAGACACGCACGACGAAGCGGAAATAAATGAGCGACGCCGCCAAGAAAAACAAAGAATGCTGGAGAGCGAAGCCCGCTACTCATTTGTTCAAGATACAAGTACATCTCCGTGGCACGCGCTGGGTAGATCCGCAATGCAAATGTGACATTCAAAATGCTATTTTTCTCGCCGAGATTTGAACCCAGGGCTGTCAGGGCCTCGCGTGTTAACAACACGAGAGGCGCGTTGCTGCTACACCACCCAGTCGCTGAACGTGGAAGTCAACGTTGCCGACACAAAAAACAACTATTGATTTCTTTTCATACTTTCTAAGTTTTGGAATTTTTAAAAATACAGAGTTCAACGAAAATAAGTTCTGCGCTAACGTTCTTTGCTCTAACCGTAGAAAAAAAAATGAACCGTCTTGGAAATTTGTTTGTAAATTGCATTAACTTCAAGCAGAAACTACGTTGAAAACTACTCGTTTTTTGAAAAATAGTACGTATGGCTTTTTAAAAAATCTAATACAGAGAAGAGGCTGTATTTGTTTTATTCATGTTTATATTTTTGTATTGAGCTCTGTATGCCAAAAACCAATATAGTTAAATATAAGTTTCCATTGTGGTACAAAAGAGAATTGAAAAATTTTATTGTTTCGAAAAAGTCAGTGCACCTTGAATATAAATTATGAAGATCGTCCCTTAATTATTCTTTATTTCCTAATTTGACGGCGAAGAGAAAATATTTTGCTAAGCGTGATTTTGCTCATTTTAATAATAATTTAACGCGATGTATAACCACGTATCAGAAAAATGTTTGAAAGTATGTAAATTGTAAAAAGAAGACTATGGGTTTTCCAGACGTGATACACTTTGAATGACCCTTTCCTGATACTAAACTTATCGTTGATGGTTTTGAGAGATATTTTTCTTATTATTATAGAGAGCGTACTGATCTCATGTGTAATTTTGTTCCAACCGTATATTTCATTGAGCTCCTTAGACATTGGATTATTATATATCCTGCCCAAATTGAATATCCAAACAAACAAAAGTGTTGTGTGTGTCCTGATGGTATGCCATCAATTTTATTAAAACAATGTACATTTGTTTTCTTCCAAATTTGTAGGACTTATGTTAGATAAATTGCCATGTTTTTTGTATTTTTTAACGCAATTTCTTAATTTTTCGATTTCTTAATAGTAGAACGGAAATATTATTTTAAGAATTTAAAAAAATGTGAAACCTCGTTCTAAATGGCAATTTTCATTGAAAAATTTGGAGCCGTTTTTATGAGAATGGCATTTCGGTGCTATTAAAATTGCGAATTTTGAAGCTCTTTTTCACAGGAATCTTCTGTCTTTTCGAAAATGTTCATTAGAAGTCATTTAAAGCGCTTTAACTCACAAATACAGAAAGTGTTTAAAATATAGTGTTTAAAATTGTGGGAAATGTAACGCTGTGGAAGATCTTTAAAAAAAATACGTTTGGGTGATTTTTGAAAAAAAGTGAACTTTACGCCAAATTAAAGAGTGCAATCCTTTTGAATAGTTTGAAGAAAAAAATTAAAGCCATTTATGAGAAAACAGCGTTTCAGCGTTTCTAAAAATGAGGAAATTTCAGGTATTTTTCACAGAAAACGGTTGTGTTTTTGAAAAACTTAGATTTAGTGTATTCGGTGTGTATGGATTTTATGTGTATATCATTCCTTGAAATATATATACTATGTAGTATGCCTGTCATGCGATTCCATCTCACTATTTTCTTACTTAATTCCTTGTTCATTACTAATCCATTAATAAACTTTTTCTAGTGATATATATAAATGGTTTATGGAGTATATCTAAAGAACTGTGGGTGATAGAAACAAATGGTTTGCATATTTTGAATCAACACGTTTCACTTATCTTAAAACAAATGTTAGATACCAAGATATCCGTATAGGGAAGGTTATGTAATGCTGCGGAAAATCAATTTCGAGATTTTAACGGAAATACGTTTAGGGATCCCCTGATACCAAAAAAGTTCTTTTAAACGTCCGTCCGTTCCTCTGTACGTGTGTTTGTCTATCCGTCCGTCTATCCGTTAGTCTGTGAACAACACTAGCGCCTTAACCATACGTGCGATTTCTTCCAAAATGGACATTCCCCGATCGATCTGCATCCACTCGACGCGCCGCGATTTGAAAAACAATCATGTCTGTTTTTAAAATTCCCGCTAATGTGACGCAATCCGGCTTTGGCTGAAGCCACACAGGCTGCGCAGCGGCTGTCCCATGTGTTTACATCACAGCATTCGCTAATGAGCGTCACGCCGTGCAAAATGTGCAGTGGTTCCTCGCTGCGTCGCGTCGTCCCGTCGCGTCGGCGGGCCGTGAGAGCGGCAGGGCGGTCTGTCGCGGGGGCTGCCTTGACCGCGCGGAGCGGCTCGCCGTCAGCCCGGGCGACGCACGCGGCCGCCGCCGCAGCCGCCTCCGCAGCCGCCGCCGCTGCCGCCGCCTCCGCCGCCGCCGCCGCTGCCGCCGCCGCCGCCTCCGCAGCCGCCGCCGCTGCCGCCGCCGCCTCCGCAGCCGCCGCCGCCGCCGCCGCCGCCGCCGCCGCCACCGCCACCGCCACCGCCACCGCCACCGCCACCGCCACCGCCGCCCTCCGCACCCACCGCCGCCTCGGAAAGGAAAGGAGGGCGTCCTCCAGCCGATCGCGAGGAAAGGCCGTGTTGCGGAAAGGCCGTGTTGCTCTCGGCTCGCGGCGAACTGGCGGGCGGTTTCGTCTCCTTGCCGCCCTCCGCCTCGTCTCATCTCGTCTCGCGAGGCAAACCTTTCAGGTCAGACGCGTTTCTTTTGACAAGTTTTAAAATTAACACGCTACACTCAGGATACTCGGATTGACGTAAAAGGTTTTTCTTGACAACTTTTAAAATTAACACGCGACACTCAGGATACTCGAATTGACGTAAACCGTTTTTTCTTGACAACTTTTAAAGTTAGCACGTGACACTCAGGCGACCCTGACAGGAGTGTTCATGTTCCCCGTTTGGACTTTTATACGTGGGTTTAAGATTCATCGCCTACTGCACAGAGAATGCCGGCAAATCACACGCCCAATTCTGCCCAAGCGTTGGTGGCTAACCACCTCCTCATAACGTCCACCTTGAAGCTATCGACGTGAGTACCGCCGGAACCGAGGCAACCTGACAGGGGGGTTCATGCTCCCCGTCGGCTTTTATATGTGGATGTGGGATCCATCGCCGGCTGCACAGAGGACGGCGGCTAACAAACAAATCCTACATCCAAACCTGCCCAAGGGTCGGTGGCCAACCACCTTTTCACTGCCTCCACCGCGAAGCCAACGAGTGAGTGCCGCCGTGTAACTCTGGTCTAAGTGGACGTTACTTCCTCCACTAAGAGCATAAGTTCTTGCGACCGGATTCCCCCTTCTCCTACGGGGAGTTGAGGCGTCGGCTGGAACAACGTTGTAAGCAACACATTTTTCATTTTGCTGTTTTACATGGAAAATTTGAATATGAATCTGTTCTTTCATTGACATTTTATTAGAATAGTTAGGTTAGGTTAGTTTGAATATGAATCTGTGCTTTCATTGACATTTATTAGAATGGTTAAGTTTATTTTTGCGTGAAAAATCTGGCTTCAAATATTGGCTAACGTGGAACAAAGTTGCAAGTGCTGGCAAGATGGTGCGAAACGAGCGTATAAGTATTTCACCGTCTGCTGTAAAAGACAGTATTAGGGACAAGAAAAGAAGAAGAAATGTCAAAAAGTGGAAACGTAATCTAAGAAAAATTTGTAGAGATTCCGGTGAAGAGTTTATAAGATCTAGGAATGTAAGAAAACCAGTATTGGAGCGTCCAAACGAGGTGGATGAAACAACGTTGTATCCGCCACAGCTTATGCTGCTGATTTATAATTCGTTTTTGCTAAAGACAATAGCATCGATGTAATTAAACTGGTGTATAAATTTCAGAATATATCCTGTAAGTGCAGGGTAGGATTCAATGCCGAAAAACGTTGTGGCCTGAAAGGGCAGCTCTTTGAGAAGTTCCGTGCATTGTGTTATGACGAACATTGAGCATTTCTAGCAAATCAATGTGTGACGGTCTCAGAGTTGAAATGAATTTCAGAAGGTGTGTCTTAGATATTGTACCATTACTTATTATTATTACTATTATAATTTTTACTATAATTATTATTACTATTAATATTATTAATAATTGTTATTAGCCAACTAAGATCTCGTTAAGGGCAAGGGTCCTCCTGCCGAATTGCAGGGAATACTGAATGAAGTGATAGGGTGATGATGAGGGGTGGAGGTGGTACGGACACAAGGCAAACAAGGAATGCTTATCTGCAGATGTGAATATCACAAGTCTTGTTCTCAGAAAGGGGAATAAATAAGTTATCAAGCGTTTTCAAGTTTTACCGCAAATTACTGCTGGCATTGTGCTCTCTTGAGCGACTCTTAACGGAAATTCATAGGGTTTGAGTGCCGGCGGTGTGGGATGTACGACACTATTTCTGAAACGTAAACGAAATCAGTCCCTGTTAGGGGGACAATTCTAACGTCGGCCGGCTGCTGTGTTTGGTAATTTTTCGGGATTTGGTTATTTTTCGGGGTCAATTACAAGTAAATGTCAGAGAAGTCCCTTATCAAACCGGCCATGGAGCTCGTGCGTTCTTTCCTTCCTATTATTTGTTATATCATTTCCCCTTACACCATTTACACATACATGCACTATCACTGTCGGAATTCCAGTCGGGGGCTTAGAGCTTATCCCGGCTGGGGCGGTGCCCCGGTGGACGGAGATATCTGAAAGGGAAATCCCCGTACATGATCTCGGCGCCGAATATCACTACCCTCTCTATTCCATCTCTAGGAATAATACACGACTACACTAACGCGACTAATGACCATAGCAGTGGACGTACCCGGAATCATCAATCAGGACCGATGACGTTTATTTTGACTAGTGTAAAACAGACACCGCTGGAAAGCAAGTCTCCCAGAAAATGTATTCTTCCGCCGGTCAGTTGAGCCGAGCGCCAGGTGATATTCCCTTTGAAGTGTCAGTTCAGTGAGGACTGTTGGAGATTAGGAATAATTTTCAACAGATATTTACATTGTTTCAATATTGTCACTTCACATTATGTACGAGTTGATAGAATTCGGTGATGAAAAACATGTAAGATTATTAGAATGAGTTTTTTTGGTAAAGAAATTCGAAGTGATGCAATACACGTCGAGGATAAATGGGCGTTCACAATGACGAATATCAAAATCCCCACTGTTTTTGCCATCATCAGTTTTTTTCCATCGTTCCACTACACTCGCAATATACGGACTTAAAATCAAAAAATTATCGATGTAAATATTATTTTTTAAATATAAGTTTTGAAGTGTACTTTATCTTAATGCAATCACCATCAATAAATTGAAGACCTTGAGACAATAACATGCTACGCCACATTTCTAATGAAATTGAAATGTTAATGTATTTCGACGCCCCACAGATATATGTAGACGTTGGGCTTTTTATTTTAAAGTTTCGCTGCAAGGTGGCAATGATATTCGTAAATTAATGTTCTTTATCCCTATGTGTAGAATGCAATGTCTAAACGTTTACTCTCCGTTTTCTGAAAACTTAAGTATTGTGGCAGAATATGCTATTGCCCCGAGGTGTTCAGTTATTTTTATGCGAACAGTCTTTATTTGGAGGATCAGAAAAAATGTGTTCCACAGTCCCAACATACGTTAGACACAGCTGAAATTAATGCAAATTATTTCGATCCCACCGATTTTCCCTTCCCAGAGCAGTATAGGTCTTCCCTCTACGTGAATGTCTAAAATCAGCTCATCTTAGCTTTTCCTTCTAGCAACATAAATATTCGGGTGCGCAGGCGTGTTCCTCTCCGAACACGATCATTCGAGAAAAGCAATTACGAAAATGCTTCTCACGTACACATGATAGCATTTTGTGCGTTTTTCCTCCTTTGTTACCGGTTCTAGTGGAATTAGATTTATGAAAACGTGTTTTCAATGACAAATTTATTCCCGTGTTGACCTTCCATCTTACATCATTCATTTCTGGGTAGTGCTAATGCCGATAAATTTTCTCTTAGTTTTGTTATACTCGTGTATCTTTTTGTTAGAATTATCTTTTATTTGTTAATATTCTTGTTATAAGATCATAAGGCGATAAGATCTTTCAAGAACTTTAATGTAGTGTTATTATTCAAATTTGGGTTTGGATAATCATAACTAAATTTTGTACTTACTCCTAATACTAACTACACACTTTATAATGAAATGACATAATAATTCTCTGGGTACAATCTAAAAGTGCTTAATAGTCATAATGCGTGGATTATATCTTATGTATTAAATTTAACTAATTAATAAAATAAGTTCGAAAACAGCATCAGAATAATGCAAAGTGGCAAGATTATTCAAGAAAATCTTGAGTAATCTATAATAAACAATGAATTTCATTGAAAAAGGTGTTTTATTCTCAGAACTTCAGCAGCCCCTCTCTTCGTTCTTCGTCTCACATTAAGAATATCCTGCCACAAAACCGAAGTACTAGAAAACTTCATAAAAATTAAATATTAGTTATAGCTATTACTGCCTAGAAATGTTTATGAGTGTTATTACTGCCTAGGCCAAAAGTTAACTAGTGGTTCTACAGAATGGCACAGACTTTCCCGTATTAGTTTTCTATTTCCTTCGGTCTTCGCTAGCTATTTGCAATTGCCACACACTCTTTCTTGCCAGCTGATATCTATCACCGCCAAAAGCACATTTTTGTCATTTCTTAATTTTTCGGTTTCTTATTGGTAGAACGGAAATACTAATTTTAGAATATTAAAGAACACAAAAGCCTAGTCCTAATGGCAATTTTCTTTTAAAAAGTATGTGCTGTTTTAAAGAAAATTGCGTTTTAGCGACACTAAAAATGCGAAATTTGAAGTTCATTTTCACAGAAAAATTTTGAGTTTCAAAATACTTTATTTGAAGATATTTGAAGCACTTACACTCACAAATGTAATAATGTTTGCTAATTGGTGGTAAGGTGCATATTAAAGGTGTGAGAGATCCTTTAAAAAAATTACATATGTGTAATTTTTGAAAAAACAAAAAAAAACTCAAAATAAACTTCACGTCATATTAAAGAATGCAATTAGCACTATCCGATGGAAAAGTTTGAAGAAATTTTTATTAGCCATTTATGAGAAAATGGCGTTTGAGTGTTTCTGAAAATGTGGAATTTTGAGCTACTTTCACAAAAAACGGTTGTGTTTTCGATAAATTTTACTTGACATTATTTAAAGCACATGTACTCGTAAATATAATAATGTAAACAATTCGCCGCTAGTGTAAATATTAATGGAGTGAGATACAAGTAAAAAAAATTACATTTTGCAATTTTTGAAAAAACAAAAGAATAGAGCAATATGGCGTTTATGTCATCTCATAGGGTACATTTAGTACTATTTCTACCAAAAATTTAAAGAAAAAATTTTGAGCCGTTTTTGAGAAAATCTAGTTTTTGTAATTTTTTAAAATATTGCACGCAATATTGCGCGAAAACTTTTAAAATTTTCAAAAGAATGTACATGATCTTGAAAAAAGAACTTACTTTGGAGAACACATTTTATTTGAAGGAAAAATCTCTATCTTCAATTTTGTAGTTGGAGAAAGACGCCGAAAAAAAAATTCAAACTTTCACAATTTTCGAAAATTCAGTTATCCCTGAAAATCGGACCTATGCCATTTAATAAGTGTATTTTACTCTATTCATACAAGAAATTTATAGAAAAATTTGAGCCGTTTTTGAGAAAATTTTGAAAATCCCCGGGGGGCTTCATATAAAGTACCCCAAATTTTGAAGAATCTTTTTCAAAATCTCAAAGCTTTGACTAGAATCAGATCGACTAGGAATATCCATTTTGGAAGAAATCGTACGTATGGTTTCGGCGCTAGCAGTGTTCACAGACGGACAGACGAACAGATGGACAGACGGACGTTTTCCTTTCAATTGGGTCTTCGGTATCAAGGACCTAGAAAACAGGGTTTCTGGCTACACCACTTGTTAAGGGATTTTTTTTCTTAATTTAGCAACTGGCTTTATCCACTTTTTTGTTATCATGGCCCGGCAATGAATATTTGTCCGCCGAAAATTGGCCATTTTTTCGCGCAGCATTACGTAACTTTCCATATACTACGTGTATCACTCGTGTATACGTACGTATACTGGAAAGTAAAAATAGAGGCGGAGCGTAGCGGAACCGAGAATTTACATTACTGCGGTGTGAAACAAATGAATTATACTGCTGCGGCATGTTAATCGATATTGTTGGTGTTGCTTGCGATGTATCTATTTCAACAGGACATTCACATACCTAGCTTGAAGATGGAAGCGGAAAAATTTCTGTCTTCCGCAAGAAATTTTAGATCCCGCTGCGGAAGTCACACGAGGTTTATCCCAGAAAAATCCAAAAAACGATACGAAAAGTCAGAACGATACGAAAGCCGATTCAGGAGCTTCGGTTACAGATTTGAAATGTTTTGGAGGGTGTCGGAGCTCTACCGTAGCCGAATCCTATTGTGAGGAGTCCGTGGTAAATACGGTGAAAATGGCAAAAAAAACCAAACACTATTGGCGAGGAAGGTGGCGCGTCGAATTTCAGTGGCGACACCACATAGTAAACATTTTTGGAGAAGATATTCGTTTCATGGAATGACATGAAAATGATGCTAATTTACCCAATTTTCTAATTTTTCTAATTGCACAATTAATAATATTACAATTTATAATGAGCATCCTCCAAAATAATGAGTTCCTTTTATTCCTATTTGTCTTGTAAATTGCCGTGTTGTTTTTTCGTATTAAAGTTGGCTTGCGATGAATCGGTGGTTGTTTATTTACGTTGCTAAGGATGTTAAAACGCGTTGCTAAGGATTTTAAATTTCTTAACCTACAGGTAGGTACAAGTGCATGTAACAAATGTGAAGGGTAGCATGTTAACAGGGTTAAGACCTCTCTGGAAGTCCGGCGAGTTCTGTCTGTCCCGCCGTTTCGCAACGAGCGGCGTGTATGGTGCAGGTGCAAATCACAAAGGAGGCCATTCAGTTCAGCGGAAGAAATAATTTTGTTTTTTCTACCTGAGCCGAATTTTCGTTTAGAATAGAACTGATATTAGAGTGATCATTTTTTGAAAAAAAGATATGACATCTTATATTTTGTTTTATAAAAAATTGTACAAATTTTAGCAACGGTTAATTATATTAACCTTCATGGCCGAGCACCAATTTCCGCTTTCATTTGGTTGTTTATTCTATTTTTCTCGTAGAATTAAAGACAGATATTTTGTGGATTTTAGTTTTATATTTATAGAAATAAAATGATACACATGTGGTCGTGTAATAATATATTAAAACAGGATTATTTTTATTGCAATTGAAAATTGTTATTGCAATTGAAATAATATTTTTTAAATAAAATGTGTCGTCGAGATTAGAACTGTTTACAAAACTGTTCATGCTGAAAAGATTATCAATACCTCGAATATCAAGGACGTGTAAGCCTAATTCTGGCTTTTTTTTATTAAAAAAATTATTACACATGAAAGTTTCTGAAATGTGGTCAAATGTAAGTTATTTTTATACTCTTACACATACACTTATACGTTATCGCGGTGGAGGTAGCTCAGGGTGTGAACTGATGTCATTGCAGGGCTTCTGATCGGGAGGTACTACGTTCGAGTCCCAACAGTAACAAGATTTTTGATTTAGATAGCTAGGTCCAATTCAGCCGTTGTGTGCAGGAGAATTTTAGCGTCCGTCTGCTCTGATCGTTATGTTTCCGTGGTTTCTTCGATCAGTACCTGGTGATTGCCAGAGCAATACCTAAATAAATGGGCTACGAGCCGCACGCGAAGTTTCTTTCTTCCTCATTGTTCTATCCTTACTCCTTACTTACACTTACTTGCGCTAGATTTTCACACATGCCGGGAGACCGGTCGAGAGGTTAGAGATCGTCCCGGCTGGGCGGTGCCCCGCTGGTGGGAGATACCTTGTTGGGGAAACCCCGCTAGCCGACAGGTAGGTCAGCGTCGGATATCACCATCCATCAGGAGAAGATTACTGCCAACTCCCGCGGAAAAAACATGCCCCACACGTACGGGACTAATGGCCTTAGCAGTTGACGCGTCCGGAATCATCAATCAATCAATCGTATACGACATGAGTGAACAGTGAAGACTACTACAGGCTAAAACGCTTATAATTCGTACAATGCCTCACAAATCGCAGCACAGAAGAATCTATGCTGTCTTGAAAATCCCGTCTCGGGATTTCCGCGATCTGTGTCATCAGCCTCCCACTTCCTTCTTTATATGCATAGAAAGGCTCGCCTGCCTGAATAGCGCAGGCGGTTGCGGCAGCAAACCGTCAACGCTAAGGCTGTGGGTTCGAATCCTGCGTAAGGCATGGACGTTTTCAACTCGTGAGAGTGACTTGGAAGGCACAGGCAAGTCCTCTCGAATCCCATACAACCATCTAAATCATCATTCATCATTTTATAGTTGTTTGGTGACAAAACAATTTGATCTACGAAAACAGGAATTTCACACAAACACTAAAAAAAGCTATCATTCATCATTTTATAATTGTTTGGTGACAAAACAATTCGATCTACGAAAACACCAATTTCACACAAACACTTAAAAAAGAGTTCGGATCTAGTGCCAGGTGCAAGAGGGCTCCTTAGAGGCGGGGGAGTGGACTTCAGAGGAAATGAACCCAAGGGGAGCGGTGGATATACGGGGGCGCAGTTACGGTCAATGGCCGGGTCAGTGGCAGATCCAGCGGGGGGCATGGCCCCCTCCCAAAAAGCCTAGAGTTTTCGTTTGCTATATTCTTTTTCTTGACAAAATTGACTTAAATATTTATTCTGTTAGAATTATGTAAATATTTAAAAATAATAGTTACAGTATCATACATACACTACAAAAAACATACATATTAATAACAAATGTTTATTGTTTAACAAAAATCTACGATGGCCCCCCAAAATAATCGGCTGGATCCGCCCCCGGGCCGCGTCCCCGCAAAATTATCCATACAATAATTGAAAGTACTAAATAAATTCTAAAAAAATGCCGGTAATTTTTAATGAACCAATACATTCAACCGCGTAAAATATCAAGTAATTAGTAATTTCACATACAGTTGCAAATTTTACATGCTCTTAACAGGTGGGGTAGAATTGACAAGCGTCGAACCAGCAAAAATGCAATACAATGATAAAGAAGATCTCATCCTGTAGAATACGGTGTGAGGAACGCTTCGATTAGGTGTTATTTAAGGATACACTTTTTAAAAAATCCTGACGTGAGCTGCGGGTTGCATTCTACAGGAATATTTAGATGCCTTTTTTAAAACAAATCTTTGATATTTTTAAAGTGAAAATGTAATTCGTCTTGTCACCATCAAATTCTCTTTCTTTAGAGAACTCATTTTTAAGATTGGTTGCGTATGAGAGCCGCAAAGGGAATGTGTATGCGCAAGGCGGCGCGGGCGTCGTGTGCTTACGCAGGGGCTGCTTGGCGCGCGCGAGGGCGGCGGCGGCGAGCAGCGCCGACAGCGCCAGGAGGGCGGCGCGGGCGGAGGCCATGGGGGCTGCGGGCGACGGGCAGCGGGCGGCGGCGGCGGGCAGCGGACGTCCGGGAGGCCCTGCGGAGCACTGGCTCGCCGGCGCGCCCCCGCCCGCTTTTACACAGCGGCCCGCCGCCCCTCTCCGGCCACTCCGCGCCGCGGCCGCGGCCCCGCCCCCCTCCCGCGCCAGGCACGCGCTCGCCTTGGCCGTGGACGCACCCCGCGAGGCCTCCGCTCCTGCCTCTCACAGTCACAACCCTTTCTTACTCTTTTCCTCCTCTCCCTCGTTTCCTCCTCTCTCTCGTTTCCTCCTCTCTCTCTTTCCTCCTCTCTCTTTTCCTCCTCTCTCTCTTTTCCTCCTCTCTCTCGTTTCCTCCTCTCTCTCGTTTCCTCCTCTCTCTCGTTTCCTCCTCTCTCTCTCGTTTCCTCCTCTCTCTCTCGTTTCCTCCTCTCTCTCTCGTTTCCTCCTCTCTCTCGTTTCCTCCTCTCTCTCGTTTCCTCCTCTCTCTCGTTTCCTCCTCTCCCTCGTTTCCTCCTCTCCCTCGTTTCCTCATCTCCCTCGTTTCCTCATCTCCCTCGTTTCCTCCTCTCTCTCGTTTCCTCCTCTCTCTCGTTTCCTCCTCTCTCTCGTTTCCTCCTCTCTCTCGTTTCCTCCTCTCTCTCGTTTCCTCCTCTCTCTCGTTTCCTCCTCTCTCTCGTTTCCTCCTCTCTCTCGTTTCCTCCTCTCTCTCGTTTCATCCTCTCTCTCGTTTCCTCCTCTCTCTCGTTTCCTCCTCTCCCTCGTTTCCTCCTCCCTCTCGTTTCCTCCTCTCTCTCGTTTCCTCCTCTCTCTCGTTTCCTCCTCTCTCTCTCGTTTCCTCCTCTCTCTCGTTTCCTCCTCTCTCTCGTTTCCTCCTCTCTCTCGTTTCCTCCTCTCTCTCGTTTCATCCTCTCTGTTTCCTCCTCTCTCTCGTTTCCTCCTCTCTCTCGTTTCCTCCTCTCCCTCGTTTCCTCCTCTCCCTCGTTTCCTCCTCTCCCTCGTTTCCTCCTCTCCCTCTTCCTCTCCCCTTTATTCTTCATCTTCTCCCTCCTTCGTCCTCTCTCTTCTTATCCATCATCTCCTATTCCTCTTTCTTCTCATCTTCCTCATCCATCCTTTCTCCCTCATCATGTCTCTAGGACGCGCCCCGCAAGGCCTCCTCCCGCCCACTGGCACTCCACTTCTTCCTCTCTCTCTCTCTCTCTCTCTCTCACTCTCATCACTGACCGACGATGACTCAGTAACAACCCTTTCTTACTCTTTTCCTCCTCTCCCTCTTTTCCTCCACTCCCTCTTCCTCTCTTTCTCTCCCCCTCCCCCTTTAATCTTCATCTTCCCTCTCCTTCGTCCTCTCTCTTCTTATCCTTCATCTCCTATTCACCTTTCTCCTCTTCATCTTTCTCGTCCATTTTACTTCCCTCATCCTGTCGCTTGGACGCACCCCGCAAGGCCTCCTGCTCACTCCTCTTCTTCCTCTCTTTCACCGCCGACGACTCAGACACAACCCTTCCTCCCTCTATTTCATTGATTCCCAAAAGTGAGGGCACGCCCCCCAAGGGAGACGTAGAGAGGGGTCACGGGGGGCGCGGGACCCCTAGAGCCGCGTGTAACCGAACACTCCCGAGACCTTTGCGCGCTGGGAAGATTTGAACTTCTTGTGCTCTAGTAAAATATCTAGATGTTACGTGCAAGCAAGTTAAATTTATTATTAAACAGATCTATTTATTAGTCATTGAAAATGGGTGTAAGTCTAGTTGGAAAAGCATATGATAAAACAGATGCTGCTGCTTCTTCTCATTTTTTATTGTTTGTAATATATAAATTCATCGCCTATGTTATTTCAGTAGTGAGTTTTGCCCACCCGCAAACGATCTTCATAAACGAGGTCTCTAAAGAAAGAACTTCACGGAGACGTGACGATTTGCACTGTGACTTTAAAAGCAACAAGAATTTGTTGAAAAATGCAGCTTTATTAAAATTATATAGTTGAGTAACTCCGAAACAAAGCGTTCTAGGGCTTCAAAATGAGAAATATGAGGCAGAAGGCCACAAAGTAACGTTTATTACACCGTAATCAATACAAGAGCTTCTTGGACATTCTATTAGATTTTGCTGGTCCGGCGGGTCTTGATTCTACCCCACCTGTTCAGAGACGTGCAGAATCTGCAACTGTACGTGAAATTAAACTATACTTGATAACTTATTACTTGATATTTACGGTGATTAAATTACATGGCACTAACTCTCAGTTCGGTAATAAAGTTATATAATATTCAAAAGTTTAGGATTGTGCTTGCCCGATCTTGCATTTTCGTATGGACAACTTAACGTAGCTTCCTCGAGAGTAAAAAGCTTTTGTAATATTTTTGGGACTCTCAAGGAAAGCGAATATCTAACTTTTTAGAAAGATTGTATAATTACAAATGTGTTTAAAGAAATGTTGTGAAATGTTCCAAGAACATGTCTGTAATACTAAATAAACCTTATTCAAAACTTGTTTCAAACCAATTCCATTGTTCTTCTTTTATTTTAAATTCTATAAGTACATTGGAAATTACCTTTTTAAATTTTTTAAACAAAGAAACACGTTTCGTTAACAACTACCCCTCTTAATATGGAAAAGGAAAGATAGGGAAAAGAGTGCAATTTAACACGCTAGAGTTCTCACATGAGTACGCTGGTTGTGAATATAAAGCTAGACCTACAATGGAAAACTAACATCACAAACTGTACTATGATATTTTAATTCAAACAGATAAATGTATTGCCGCTAATAGACTTGATATTGAATTGCACAGTTTGAGATAAAAATAGTAATTTTCATTGATCTGACTCATCCGGCTGATCACAATATTAATAAAGGGGAATCTGAAAAAATATCTAAATACATTCCGCATCCAATAGAATATAAACAAATGTATAAATGCAATTAATTGAAAATAATTCCTGCAGTAATTTCCTGTAACTAACTGGTTAAGTCAACAAAGACTGAAGTGATACTTGGAAATAGTAGGCCAGTTGGCCTAATCCCTAGTATTGTAATTTCTAAAGCCCAAAAATCCGTAACTCTGGAAACAGGTAGAATTGTTCGGCTTATGTTAAATCAACATTACCATTGCTTGAGATACGCTTGTTTGGTCTCTCAAAGAGTAAACATCAGAGACAAACACTGAAACAAATAATAATAATAATAATAATAATAATAATAATAATAATAATATAACTCCACCTAGGGAGTACACGACCTTGGAGTTGGTGGTGGAGCTTGAGTACCCCCATGAGCCTGAGAGCTATGTCAGTGGTAGCCTAGCTACTGGTAGGGTCTCCCTTGCTGAATAGGTTGAAGGTGAGGGGTCCGACGAAGAAGTACTCCAATTTGAGGAGAGTGGGAAGTAAGTAGAGAGGGAAGGGTCATGAACCTTTGGACTTCCTGTCATCGGCCCATGGAGGGTACAGGAGAGAAACTGGGTTGGCACACCAGGCCACTGATTAGAGTGGAGGCCCGAACCTTGCATTAGCCAGCGAAGGAGGCTGCCTTCAGCAGTCAGTGAAAATCCCGTAGGGTTTAGTAATGCCGACTGGCGATCGGAGGGACCCCTTGCTGGACCCTGTGGGGGGATGCCCCGAGGCCACTATGGGTCGCAGTAACGGATCGCAGGAAACAACCCAAATGTTAAGTGTGATCTGCGAACTCGAACTTGCTACTTGCGAATCTTCACTTGAACCCAATGAGCAAAATGAATGGAAAAAGCAATGTAATGAACCTTAACGTGCCTTGTTCTACCAATGTCCCATACCTGCTCAGGAACCGAGCTAATGTCACCTTGTCGACATCTGGCCATCCCACGGATGTTAGTCCCAGGGACCCAGATCGGGCAGTAGCTCGAAGCCATCGTCAGAGATGGACCCGGTATGAATTAATGGAGGTGATGTGGTGCTTTTACTATGCAAAAGCGAAAAATGGGGGCTCAGAAATAGAAGTTTTTAAGATATGGAGAGAGCGGAACCCAGATATGAGACCTACCCTAGAATCAAAGAAGCTTGCCAGTCAACGACGATACATACTCAGCAGTGGAAATTCACAGCAGAACAACTTGCAGACATCCAGAGAAACGCAGAGTATGTTCGTCAATCAAACCATCCACATGACGAACATTTAGAACCATCTAATATCCCTGAAAACGATGATCCACTTCAAGGTTCTTCTCTTCCAAATGAAACATCCGTCAGTGGTGAAAATTCATGTGGCCATGAGTCACACGATAAGGACATGATGCGGGACATCCTCCGACGCGAGATAGAACGAGTTCGTCTGCTTCCATTCGAATCTCGTGCACCGTTGAGGAGAATTTACGAAAATGCTAAAGCTAAGAGAGTGATAGACACAGCGAATTCTGTCTTAAATGAGATTGTACGGACCTCAAGTAGAGATCTAGATATTACTGAAATCAATCACATCGTGTATGCAACTGGATATCTAGTATCTCAGATAATCTTGGGACCAGCCAAGATCACCGATGGCCGACAGCCAGACAGAGTAAAAAGCTCCGTACCTCCGTGCATGAAAATAATTATGAAACGGATAGCCGACACATGGCGTGAAATTTCACTCCTAGCCGAGGCATCTTCTAAGTCAAACCACACGTACAAAGCTCAACAAAAAATACTCCATGTTGAACAAAAATACCTAATTGACAATGACACAACAAGGCTAATGGTAGCTGAAAAGCTAAAAGAAAAAATCCAAGCGTGGGCTCAACGAATAAGACGGTACAAACGTAGAGAAGATTTCCGTGTACAGAACCGGTTGTTTGAAACAGACGCGAAGAGATTCTATCGCAGTCTGACTGAAAAACCGAATGGCAATGCTGCTCCTCCTTCAAAAGATGACGTCGAAACATTTTGGTCAGGAATCTGGGAGGAAACCAGATTCTACAACAAAGACGCATCGTGGCTCCAATCTGAAGTTGATGCTGCCAATGGACTCGTAGAAACAGTGGAACATGTTCAAGGATTCTCGAAAGAGGACCTATGCCAAACAATTAAGAATATGGGAAACTGGAAATCCCCTGGGGTTGATAAGATCCAGATTTATTGGATTAAGAAATTAACAGCACTACATTCTCATCTTGCAAAGGCTGTTAATAAAATTTAAGAAAACCCTAACGAACTCCCCGAATGGCTCACTCGCGGCATCACGTATTTGCTACTCAAAGGAGGAGACAGCTCTTTGGCGAAGAACTACAGGTCAATTACTTGCTTGCCTGTAATGTACAAACTTGTAAGTGCAGCCATTGCTGACAAAATGTATAGGCACCTAGAGAAGAACCATCTGTTGCCAGTTGAACAGAAAGGATGTCGTAAAGGTTCCTATGGCTGTAAGGAAATCTTGCTTCTCAATAAAATAATTTTGAATGATGTAAAGAAACGAAAACGTAATTTAAGCATGGCTTGGATTGACTACCAGAAGGCCTTTGACAGTGTACCACATGATTGGATTTTGAAGACCCTGGAGATCTATCGATTTCATCCTAGACTTGTTGAGTTTTGCAAGGCTAGTATGAAGTCGTGGAGCACCAGGTTACTAATCCACAGTGGAAAGGGAGTAGTAGAAACCAGAAGTATTCAGATTAACAGGGGAATTTTTCAAGGAGATTCACTATCCCCTCTGCTGTTTTGCATTTGTTTGATTCCTCTATCGAAACAGCTGTCGCACACTGACTTTGGTTACAAGCTCCATGGTGATGAAATGCGTGTATCACATTTGTTTTACATGGATGATCTTAAAGTGTTTGCTAAGAATGAAGGTATTCTCTCCCAAATGCTGTCATCAATGATTTTAGCAATGACATCTGCATGAAGTTTGGTCTTGACAAGTGTGCAAAAGCCAACTTAAAAAGAGGCAAAATGACCACGTCCGAGAACATTGTCCGAGTTGATAGACACACTGTTATTCAAGATCTTGGGCCAGGTAAAACTTACAAATATCTGGGCATTGAAGAATGTGAGACCATCTCGAACGACACAATGAAAGAGAGAATTCGCAGGGAGTATTATAGACGAGTGAGACTTGTCCTGCAGTCCGCTCTGAACTCAAGGAATAAAATATCAGCAATAGGTAGTTTGGCGGTGCTTGTAGCCGAATACAGTTTCGGACTAGTAGACTGGACTGAACAGGAAATTCGCATCATGGATCGAAAAACCAGAAAATTGCTTACAATACATCATGTTGCCCACCCCCGAGCTGATGTACATAGACTTTATGTGTCACGTAAGGAAGGAGGAAGAGGCCTGAGACAAATTGAAGCCTCCTGGCACAATGCAATAACCGGGATGGGAAAGTATGTAGTCAGCCATCAAGATGACCCACTAATGAGGCAGGTCATGAAATCTCACCGAAGAATGGGAAACAGAGGCATTGTAAGTGTAGCAAGAAGCATTGCGAACAAGACTATGCAAGACAACCAGAATGACAGAGATACTGAACTTCTGATGCTACTTAACATGAAAGTTGAGACAAATGTTAAAGAAATCGTGGAGAGACAAACCACTCCACGGACAATATATATAAAAGAATGGACAAGGTGCAGATCAATAAAGATCAATCATTTATGTGACTTAAAAGGGGAAGAATGAAGCCAGAATCGGAAGTACTTGTAATAGCTGCCCAAGATCAGGCCTGGGAACACGACATTATGATAAAGGGGTTTAAAAATTTCCCAAGATGATAAATGCCGCATTTGTCAGGAACACGTAGAAACCATTGATCATATTGTCTCAGCTTGTCCAATCCTAGCAAAGACCGAATACTTGAAAAGACACGACAGGGTGTGTAGTTACCTCCATTGGCAGATCTGTACCGCCCTCGAAGTTCCAAACACATGCCCCAAGTGGTACGAACACTCACCGAAACCGGTGACATCTGTTGGATTGTGTACGACAGGGCCGCTCAACCATTTGCTCCGAGGAGGACCGGCCGGTTGGTCTCTTCTCGTTCGCCGCAGAAAGAGCAAATGACGTCATCAAATATCGATCGGCGGCATGTGGCACAGTGGGTCGCGTCGTATTTCTACGGGGTATTTTCCGTTTTTCGGAATGTAAAAAAATCTCACAGCTCTGGGAAAGGATATTACGACAGAAAAAACAGTAAGATACTTTTGTAACATTAATTGTAACAGTTACTAGATATAAACGTATTAGTGTAATTTGGAAATTAAAAAAACGATAATTTGCAATGCAGCATGGAAAGAAAGTTATCTTTTTGCAGATTGCGCCGGCAATGCCAATTGTTTAGTTGCAAAAAAAGTGCTCAATAACATAAATTTAATAGCGGTGACATTATACAGTTTATCATGCTGCTGAATATGAAAAGAATATGAAATGCTGCTGAATATGAAATATAATGAAGGATTGCACAATAATGTGATTAAATAAACTAGTAATACAAATACTAAAAGTAAAGGAAATTAAAATTAAAAAATGAAGTTGATTGCAAAATCAAATATTCTTATTACACCTTTTAAGTGTTTTTTTCTCGCGATATACTTTCTATATTTGGAAGAGATGACACGGAGCTATTGAGCCGTAACATGCATTTCAGATTGTGATCTGTAATTGTACTTCTCATTCGAGATTTACAAATTTTCAAAGAAGCAAAAAATTGCTCACAGTTGTATGTTGATCCAAACGTAGTTAACAATCGAGCAGCATTACGATGCGGTTTTGGAAAACGGTTTTTTGGGAAGTTCTTTTCCTAAATGTTCACGTTGTAGTATCGGTATGCAATAAAATTAAACTCTTTTTGTATTGTGTTATTTTACTGTCATAACTACACGAGAACATCAAAATAAATCCAAAACTTACTTCTAGTGAGGCATTGTTTTTCAGAACATTGAAAACTTCCTTTTGTTCTTCTTCAGCGTACTTATCATTTTCATCAGCATGATTAAATGTATAATGTCTTTGCAAATTAAACTTCTTCACGTGATTGAACCCTTTATGTAAACTAAACATTTGGCATAGGAGCCGTAGTCGGCGAAAAGATACTTTTCTTCCCATACTGCATTGAAAATTGTCGGTGTAGATGCTCTGGTCTGTGAAGTGCTCGCGTCGACTTCCATGTTTCCGCGACTGGAGTTACCGGGACACTGTGACAGTGGTTATCGCAAGGCGCGCAACGCTCGCGCTCCGGTGTCCCGCTCTCGGCAGAAACTACGGCTCCGCGCTGCCGATTTGCTCTGCTTGAGCGGCCCTGGTGTACGATATTGTACGACCAACAAATTCAAAACGGATCGCACGATAGCGGCAAACAAACCGGATATAGTCATCCGGGATTTGGAGAATAAATCGTGTTTACTTATCGATGTTGCTGTACCTTGCGATCAAAACGTCGTCTCCAAGGAGGCAGAGAAACGTCTTAAATACAATACAAATCGAGATCAGCCGAATGTGGGGTTTAAAAGCACAGGTCGTCCCGATAGTTATCGAAGCTCTGGGATTTGTTCGGCAAAATTTGTGTAAGAACTTGTCTAAACTCCCAGGTAATCCAAAAGACTGGGAAGTGCAAGAAATTGCTTTATTTGGAACAGCCCACATTTTGCGCAAAGTATTGTAGAGGCACCGACAGTCTCTAGATCTACTCCTTAGGTAGCTGGTTGCAACCTGGAGTAGATTTTATATTCAGCCGACAGATAACATCTTTAGTCGTGATTTAGAGGAATAATAATAATAATAATAATAATAATAATAATAATAATAATAATAGTAATGAATTAAATGAATTTGACCACTAGGTTTACAAGGACAGACAGTTTACAAAAACATTTTCCCTCAGAATATTTTTACAAAAATTTTATTATCCGTCATTTCTAAGCGACTTTTCGGGGATTCCGTTTCCCCCCATCTTCAGGCTACAATGCAAAGAAGCAAACTAATATACATTTTAAAAATAACTTAAATTCGTAATATTAATGAAATTTCTCTTCGTCAAAATTCATTTATGACACACCGGCTGGACAGTGGGCATTCAATTAATTTTATAGAAGTTGAAGTATAAAATTCGGAACGTAATTATTCTAGATTGGTACAGGAAACGCTTTATATAAAAACACCAAATTGTTCGATACAGAAGTAGAATCAAACACATTCACGTCTCTTTATGACTGTGTTATGGAATTTTTAGGTGAATTACTATTCGTATGATTGCTTGCCACATTTATATTTTTCCTGTTTTTTTATTTAAGTAAATGTTAATGTAAATATATAATAATTTCTTCTAATGAATATTGGGACCATTTAAATTTTTTATGTAATAGTATTTTGAAGCCTGCACCCTCTTCTCCAACTACCTAACAACTGTCGCAACCGGTTCTTTTACATTCAGTTCAATTGCTATCATTATGACTGTTATGCTGGACGTGCGTCCGCACGTATATTGGGTATATACTAGGAAACCCCGGCAGACGTTGTTCTGCCCTTTATCGTCCTCTTTCCCCTCCCATGTCCCTTTCTTATTGTCTCTCCCTCCTTCCCCGACTGTGTCCTTGTCTGTCTGTCTCTGTGTGACTGTCTCTGTTGCTCTCTGTCCCTCTCATTCATATTTACTTGCAGGTTCTGCACGTCTCTGAGCAGGTGAGGTAATATTGGGAAGCGCCGGACCAGCAACAATGTAATAGAATGTTCGAGAAGAGCTCATTCTGTAGATTACGATGTGATAAATGTTTCTTTGAGGCCTTTGGCCTCAAAATTTTGATTTTTCAGGCCCTAGAACGCCACGTAAGAGTAATTTAACGATATAGATTCAAAAATGTTGCCTTATGTGTTGCGGGTTGTATTTGACGTGAATATTTAGTTTCTTCTACAGCGTGGTAGTGGAGTTCCATGTAGTGGAGTTACAACAGAATTAATAGCACATAAACCTTCTGGGTGACAAACTACGTAGAAGTGCCAACTTTCATGGAGATCGGTCCAACGGTGTCGACGTTTAGCATGTATATAGTTATAGTATGTATATGTTATAGTTAGTATATATTTTACCTTAAATTTGGTCTGTTCTATTCTTGTTTATAAAGGTGAGTCTTTATGTTAGTTTATATCGAGTGCTATGTTCCGTTTTAATACTGACATTCATTCATTTATCTCTGTGACTTCTTATTTTATGTTATTTTTAAAATTTGTAATAATTTTCTTGTTTGTATTATAGCCTGAAGATGGGGTACAATGGAATACCCGAAATGTCCCTCAGCAAATGACCAATAATCAACATTTTTAGGAGATATTCTGAGGGAAAAAATAGTTGATTTTGTAAACTGTCTATCTTTGTAAACCGAGTGGCAAAATACATTTCATGTATGTGATCCTGATACGACACACAATATTCTGTCTGAATGTTGATAAGAAAATATATTTGTTAGTGGCGAGGCTTCAGCCGTTTGACCTATAGTTTTCAGGAGCAATTGGATGAACCTGCAGAACGGAAAGGAATTAAAGGATGGATCGCGAGTCAAGGGAGGTACATGTGCGTAAAATGTCCAAAATGCCACAACACTGTAAGACATGCCTCATGCAGGTTTCCGATCTTCAGCCTAGGTATAATCGCCAACGTGTGCTCAATGCACAAAGACCGTACGCCGCCTACGTCGGCCTGTGATGAAAGAACAAGATTGAAATATGATAACGGGTCGTTGAGAGCACACTATGCCAACACCCGAGCAAATACATATACCCGAGGGGGGGTATGTACTCACGACCTTTGTAGCCACGTGCTTGCTTCTTGCACTGCTTTTCTCACGTAGATGGGAGGCGGAAACAAACTAGGTGAAATAGTACTTACATGCACAGCAAAAAGCAGTGCAAAAACCATCTTCGGATTCATGTTGACATAATAAGATGAATAAATCATGAATTAATTATTAATGAATGGATATATAACTAATGAGCCGCTCACCAGCAATGAACTAATCCCATCACTCATACACATTTCCTCTTGATCCATGTTCAGTCTCTCTGTCATTGTTCGTTTGAGTTTCTCACCCTCGTTCAACGCCTAGCGCTGTGGGCGGAAGGGCTCTCGGCGTGCAGGTATAAAGCGATTCCATCGTGACATATTCCATCGTGGAGACGGGCCTTGAGGGGTAAAGTTAGAAAAATCGCAGTATAGATAGGCGGACACGGCGGTGACGATGGTGGCGGCGACGGCGGAACAAAGCCTGTTAGACGGTCATTTTTTTCATCGGTTTTCTGTTATTACTACTATTATTCTGTTTCGGTAACGAAACTGCATGAACGAGAAGGAGCGTTTTTCATGGTTATTTCATTTTCTTTGAGCAATCGAGATGTAAATATTTCCACTGGACGCCGCAAAAAAAGCTGAAGATCAAATAATTGATCATAGCATTATAGTAACAAATTAATTTAGATTATATTAGAAATGAGCACGTGACGAGACATTAGAACAAAGTATTAATTGCTCACTACAATTCTACACATTAGGACACGTTCGAATCTGTGCAAAAAGAACAAATAGCACCACGCGCATTGCAAACCAGAGGAAGTTCCAAAAATTGACGTTAGGAGTGTGGCAGTCAAACTGGATGAAATCTGTATTGAAAAAAGAAGCATGTCTCATTTTTCATACACACTACATCGATTTATTATTTCATACATTATGAGCATCTGGTCCGTCGCTTTTCTCAGCCTACAAAAAAAGAGGAAACAATAACATGTGTAAAACGGGCTTGAGCGTCGGGAATCGACCGCGCAGTCGGGTAATGACCGCTCCCAACGATGCGCCCCCAACAGCTCCCGAACGATGGCGCCCCGCAAGCACCCGCCACTTCATGCACACAGTAACCACCAGGACAGACGACTCAGTGCATCACTGCAGACCCTCTGACCGGGAGGTCCTAGGCGGCAGGGATTTTCCACACTAGCTTGTCAGCTAGGTAGAATTCAGTCGCTGTCTGGAGGAGAATTCTAACGACCGGCTGCTCTGATCCGTAGTTTTCCGTTGTTTCTCCCATCAACACCAGGCGAATGCCGGAGCAGTACCGTAATAAACGGGCCAGGGACCGCGCGCCATCTTTCCTTCCTCTTCCTTGTACTATCCTCTCTCCTCTTACTCACACACACTTACACTAACGTGCACTAGACTACCACACATGCCGGAAGACTGGTCGGCAGCTTACAGCTTGTCCACAGTGTCCAGCTGGTGGGGGATACCTGGTTGCGGGGAAAACTCCGCTAGTAGACGGTAGATCGGCGCCAGATCTGCCATATCCCGAGAGAAAACACGCACTACAATTACGGGAATAATGACCTAAGTAGTTGACGCGCCCGGAATAACGAACGTATCAATAAAACTCACAGTACTCGGGCTTCATAAGGCCGTCGCCATAAAATCCAATGAGTCCCCGCTCCGCGATAATATACGTAGTACAAGGCGAGTCACGTAGCATTAGCAACTCCTGTAACTTTTGAACGGTTGAATTTATTGCAGTTTTCACGGAAGTGCTTGAGGAAATGGGGCTAATTGACGTGTTGATACGTGTATTCATTTCTATTTTATCACTTGTATTTTAAGAGATATTTGAGGTGACATTGTTTTTTCAAATGGAACCAAAAATATTTTTTCAGAATATCATGACGAGCGTAAATGACGAATCCAATGATATATATACATATATTGGCATATGTTAAATAAGCAATTTTGATTTATATGCGACTAAACAGTCCACCACAGAATCTCGTCTCGGGGTTCGGGCTGCAGGGGGCTGTGGCGGTGGCGGTAGGGGTGGAAGGGACCTTTTCAGGTGACCGAGTATCTTGCGACTTGAATCAAAGGGACCTTTTCAGGTGACCGAGTATCTTGCAACTTGAATCAAAGTATCGAGTAGTAGTATCGGTATTTGAAAAATGTCTGGATGTGAAATAGTTTAAATGATGAATAATTTGCACTAAAAATAAAGTTTATTGTATTCATGGCGTATATTTTCTGTTATCTTCTGTATTTAATGGTAATAGATTTCTGACCTTAGCAATAACAGACACTAAAATATTTTTTAACAATTTATTTCTTTTTATTGTTTCGCTACTGCTTACGCAGTACAGAGAAAGTATTGTAATGCTGCGGGAAAAAATGGAGAATTATCGACACATAAACTCCTTGCCAGACCCTGTAAATTACAACCTCTAACATACTGTGTCGTCAGTATCCATGTTTTGGTGGCCGTTGATACCGAAAAAATCGATTGACGGCAAAACGCCCGCCCGTCCATCTTTCCGTCTGTCTAAGAACAACGGTAGCAGCCAAATCTAAGCATGATTTTCATCAAAATTGATATTCCCCCATCCTTTCGGCTGATGTCGCGACTCCTTGAATTTCAAATCGATATTTTATTTTTCTAGGGTACTGAACATGAACAAACATCAATATGAACGATCAGAATGAGAATTTTTTCCCCATTTGTTAATCTGAATTGAACTTTTCTTCTACTGATATTCCAAAGCAACGATTATCGAAAAGAACAAAATAAAAATAATTTGTAGCGGTAGGACGATAATAATTAAGGTTCATTACAAACTTACAAGAATAGAGCTCAGAGTGTTATAGCAGAAACAAGCTATCATTTTAAAGGGAAGGGAATAAATTCTTAAAGATTTTTAGTGTAATATCTTGATTAATTCAGCAAATAATAGACAGGTACACATTTTATTTTATTATTTACTCTTAATAACGTCTTTTTTACACACGTATCAAATGAACAAAGCAAAAAATATATTAAAACACTCTTGACAGACTATCAGTATAAATTTACTAAACTTTAACACAAATGCACTACTGTAGTCACGACTGCTAATTCTGAGTGAAGGATTTCTCACTTCATAACGCCACGTGCTGCCACAAACTTGAAAATCGACGGCAGAAGACGGGTTTCTTTTCCAATTATGAACAGCAGTAGAGGTATGGTTGCGAAATGGATGAATAATTAATGTTAATTAAAAATGAAATTACAAACTAAGTGGTTGGATTCTTGTCAAGTTTTACACACACACACACAACACACACACATATATATATATATATATATATATATATATATATATATCGGAATCATAGAGCAAGTAATACGCTGTAGAGAAATTGTCTGTAATATCTTTAGTTTTCTATACATTTAATCTCTTTGTTTTTTTAAATGCAACTACATATTTTTGACGACAGCAATTGATAGACCATACAAAGAGGAATACAATGATGTATCATATGTTAGTATTTTTATAGTAATTTGAGTACAAAATTAGACTTTCTGACATGTGGTATTAGATTAAACCGACAAAATTTCCTGTAGCAGCTCTTCCAATTGTCGCCTATGGGGAAGCTGGCCGTCGCGGCGCCGAGACTGCTAGAGGGAGAGGGGAGATTGAGCGGTGTGGCAGTGAGTGACAGAGGTATAAATATTCAATCCATAGGCTTATCACGACTGACACAGGAGCAAACATTAGTATTAACGATGAAAATTAAACTTTATTTTGCCATTGTTTCATCAGAAATAAACTTCCTTTCTGGTTGAAATTCCAAAGCATTAATGTATTATGTCACAAATAATTGCAGTCGGTTCATCAGCCCTAGCACATACGATTACAGATGTGCATTACTGTAGATGGACATATAGCTTAGCAAATAATTTATCTTCATAGTTTCTTCTGTTTTTCTTTTGCAATCTACGTCTTTTAATTTTGTAAATTTACAATGACAAGTAAAGGGCAATAAAATATATACTTTTTTGTAATTTGATGTTCTGGAGTTATTATAGTGAAAATCTTCAACCTTTCAAACGAAAGGTTGCTTGTATTTGAAGTGTTTTAAATTACTGGCTTGTTCTTGCAGCCATTAGACTCCGTGCTGGATTAAGTTTGAAAAAGATCTTTGTTAGTATCCTCCTTACACTACCAATTTCTTTACATCGTTTATTTCAATGATCCATACTTTGGAATTTCAATCAGTGAAAGAAATAATTCTGATGAATCAATGGAAAAATCTTTCATTCTGATCGTTAAATTTTATGTTGTTCTTGTACCCGTCTAATCAAAACTATTTGCGCTGCCTCCCCTCTCAGTCTCTCCCCCCTCCCCATAAGAGTCTCGGCGCTGTAAAGCAAAGGCCTCCTTCCCTGAAGACAACAGGGGAAGGTTGGGGGCTGTTACAGGAAATACTGCCTGTTTAACCCTGGAAAGGTGGTGGTTGATAGAGTTACGTTAGAGGTGGCGTTAGGGGTCATTTCTAACCCCTTTAAACTATTTCTTTATAAAATTATATTTAGCAAGGAATAAGTGCGAAATTAGTTATTTTAATAATAATCAATCATTTTTAAGCTCGTATAAACATAATGCACAATTATAAACAAGCATGCAAGTGAGGAATTGAAACAAATAAAAGGGCAATTATCTTTCATTTTATGTAGTGACTCCATTTACATTTTTCTGAATATTTCAACGACCAAGGTATCAGAAAATTCAGTAAGTTCCATTTTCTAACATCGTCTCACATAAGAACAAACAATTTCTTGAAAATGATTCAAAGCTTATCAACACAACTTAGAAAAAATACGAAATTTAAGGTGTTTGTATTGGTTTCACAAATATTTATAGGTGAATTATTACATAAACAATTTTGAAAAATTTTCACACAAAAGCTAAAGAATGTGGTGAAAGTTATGTGAAATGTAAAGGTTCTGACTCGCAAAATTAGTCAGCTGCAGCTAAGCAAAGATAGGTGGAGTCACAAAAGACCCCGCGCCACCTCTCTCGGGTTAATTGAAAATCACATGTCAAAAAGTCTAATTTTACATTCAAATTATTATTAAAATACTAACATATGAGCCATTCCACGTCAAATCGCACAAGAGTTGACACGGACATTTTTTAAAATGTACGATATTTGTTTTTCTGAAGTCTGGACATCAAAAAAAGAGACACGTATTTTTTTATTTGCCTGAAAACTGATTATTTGTGTAGTTATGGCTATATTAAATTTTGGAATTTACAGGTACTTCACAAAATAAGATCAATCATCTCTCCGAATGTACTAAATATAAAAATTTTGGTTTGTGTCATTTAATACTTTGAAATGTGTATTTTATTCCTCTGTAAATAAATTTTTCAAAAAAATTTTTTTTTCATTTAAAAAAATGATTTTTTCAAAAAAAGTAAAAATTTCTTTATAAAATCGATGAGATAAAATTTGAAAAAAATATAGGCGTATTCCTTGTTCAATTTTCTATAAAATACAACAAGAAAAAAGTGGGCACTCGACACATACAGTTCTAAGAAAATCAATTGTAAGTATGAGGGGGCGCTCTGCCTACTCATGCACTAAGGTTCTAAGGCACTAAGTGTTCGGCCAGTCTTTGATGCAAGTGCTGAAGAACTAAAAAAGAATGACCGTCTGCCTGATAAGGGTTTCAAGAGTTATTAATATTTCAGATGTTCACTCTGCCCCCAGAATGTATGACATTGTGTCATACATATTTTTGTGGGTAACATCGTGGGTGACGTGTGGGTCACCTATGTTCTTATGGGTGAGAGCGAAACGAATTGAAATACGAGCCATTCCACATCAAATCTCACTCGAATTGACACGACTATTTAAAAAAATAAATGACACGAATATATGGCATTCATTCTGAACATCAAAAAAAGAGGCACGTGTTTCTTTATTACCTGAAAATTGTTTATTTGTGTAGTTTTGCCTTTATTAAATTTTGAAATTTACGCGTACTTTGCAAAATATGATTAGTTGACGCTCTGAATGTACTAAACATAAAAATTAGTGGTTTGCTTTGTTTAATTTTTGATATGTGTATTTACTCATCTGTAAATTACTTTCTCAAAAAATAAATATTTCATTAAAAAATTGTAATTATTTTTAAAAAACGAAAATTTCTTTATCAACTCTCTCAGATTAAAATTTGAAAAATAGGAATATTTCTTGTTCAATTTTCTACAAAACATAACAAGAAAAAAGTGGGCACTCAACACGTACAGATAAAAAAAATCTATTGTAAGTATGGTATTCGGGCGCGTGGTTCCTGACCTTGCACTAACGAATTGTGTTCGATCAGTCTTGGATACTAATGCCAACAAACAATAAAAAGAATGGCCCTCTGCCTGATTTGGGTTTCACGAAACATTAGTAAATCATATGTTCACTCTTTCGCCAGAAAGGATGGGTGACAGCAAACGAATGCTTTTCCTCATGTCAGCGAAACTAATTTTACTGCAGTCCCTGCGTCCTAGGGACGGGGTGCCCTCCTGACCTTGCTCGTGAAATACAATCGACCACTTGTCAAGGGCATCGTAAAATTTTCTCAACATTAGTCGCAATACGCAATCCTTATGAAGACAAGAGTGCTAGTATTTGTTCTGTGAATCGTGTGTACACTGTGTATCATGAGTGGCGATCAGCGTATGAGATAGATGTTTCTGTTGGCTGAAGAAAATGGAATTTTGTTCAGAACTGAAGTAGATTCGGTAAGGCATTAAAACTGTGCCTTGTGACGAAAGTTCAGGAATTCTATGGTACGCGAGTACTTGCATTTAAAGTGAGTTGTGAGGGACCAGAAAATTTCAAAATACCAGTCAAAACCTGAGTCAAGAAGCCGTCATTTAATTATTTACAAATTTATAAATTATTTATAAATATATTAATATTATTTATATGTATATTAATACACATAAAAATTATTACTTATAAATTCAATCATGAAGTTTCACCACCTCAAGAAGTACTTAGATTACTGCTTCATCCAAAGAAACCGACGACCAGTATCGCAAAAAAATTTGTCTATTGCAGCAATCTATTACACACTGATTTGTAAAATATTAATATCTTTTAAAGTTACAGAGATCCCACTTTGATTTTTTCTGGACTTATTATCAATACTCTAGTGCGTTTATAAATATTTTAAACATTTTTTTAGCTCATCGAGTTTACAAAAATATTCAATTTTCAAATTTCAGTTTTTCAAAAAAAATTGAAAATTCAAAAAATTAAATATTTTGCAAAATCTTAAAAATTAAACATGTTTTTAAGTTTCGAATGGAATTTCAACGGAATTTCTATAATTGGTGTATTCAAATATATGATATTTTTAAGTTAGTGATGCGCGTCATTTTTAGCAAATTTCATTATAGAATATTTCCGAAAATAATTAAGTTAGAAAAAAATAAAAATACACGTGTTCACTTATTTTATCCTTATAACAAATAGAAAAAATTAGAAAATAAATAAAAATATGAAGGTCAAATTTTGGTCTTTTTTGTGCGATTTGACGTGGAATGGCTCATATGATGCATCATTGTATTCCTCTTTTTATGGTCCATCGATTGCTGTTGAGTAAAATATATAGTTCCATTTACAAAAACCAAAGATGATTCAATTTCTCGAAAACTAAAAATATTACAGATGATTGATTTACGGCATATTACTTGCCTCATTATTCCGCATTTTTGAGCGAAAACTGTGCTTCGATATCGCGAACCGTTTAGAAGTTATGGGGGTGTCGCATAGTTGGTGGGACACCTATATACAGGATGGAACAACGAAGTGTTAACACCCCTTGTACCTCCTCCATTGGGCAAGATACGAAGATGTCATTTACACAGTAGACTGCATAAATAGAAGCTACTTAATTATATCGTACTTCGTCTTTGTCCTATTTTTTATTACGAAGATATAATGTCATCTTTGTTTGTTTGTTTTTTAAATGGAACCATATGCTAACTTTTAGCGTATCGTAATGGAGTTAAAAAGACGATTTCAAATATGTGTACATCTTCTTATTTAAGCAAATCGTTTTTTAGAAATGCATGTGTTTTTGTAACGTAATTTTCCACTGAAGCAGCGATTTTCAATTCGACTTTTCCAGTTAACTAAAAGGGGAACTTCGCGAGTACACCCTTCAGACAAACGCGCTCATTTATTTGAGCACAGATACTACTTTCACCGATACTACTGTAACTTTGCCGAAAGATCACTTCGTCCAAGGAAGTTCTTGTTTGTCACTCAAACACTATTATGTTATTTTGATATCTTTGGCAACATGTCCTATTTTGAATTTGAAGTAAATAATACCAAAATAAATGAACAATATCTTATTCATCATAATTTTTCTTAACTAAATATACAAGAATTCTGTATGCGGCATGTAAGCTTTCCTTGGAAGAAGTCACCTTTTGGCAATATTACAATGTAAGGAAGTGCAACGTAGTTGCAAAATATTGTCCGAATAATATTTCTGTCGACTTTACAGCCGGGAGTAAGGGAGAGCGATATTTCCTCTTACTCGGGCGGCAGACACGTGGTCGTTCTCGTGTCAGATCAGCTGTTGAGACATACACGTCCAACTCATTATATTTTTGGTAGAATTGTAATAATGACCTTAATTTATTTGATGAAATACTGTTAAATAAATTTATCGCAGTCCCTTACACTAATCCCGTCAATGCAAGGATTAACGAAACATTTTTCTATAACACGCCCGTAGCAGATAACAAGTAAGTACAGCGAGATGCGTTTTAAGAAGGACGATGTATAGTATTTATTATGAAATATTTATGAGATAAGTATCAAAACATTCTTTGTTTGCGTACATACTTTTCACGGAACGTTCACAATTAAAAAAATTGCAGGACTTTTTGAAGTTACTGTTTTACCTGTTATTGACAAGGTTTTCTAGGCGTCCAACTGAATACATTGGCATACAGACAAACTAGAGGTGCTACAGAATGTCACAGACTTTCCCTTATTAGTTTTCTATTTCCTTGGGTCTGGATGTCTATTCGGTATTGCCTCATACTCATTCCAGCTGCCATTTATCGCCGCCCAAAGTACATTTTTTTTTGACATTTTCTTAATTTTTCGGTTTCCTAATGGTAGAACGGAAATATTAATTTTAGAATATTAAAGAACAGTAAAACCTCTTCGTAAATGGTAATTTTATATGAAAAATTTGAGCCCGTTGTTAAGAAAATGGCGTTTAAGTGCTACAAAAAATGCGAAATTTGAAGCTCTTTTTCACAGACAATTTTTGAGTTTTCGAAAAACTTTATTTGAAGCACTTATACGCACAAATGTAATAATCTTTACAAATTGCTGGTAGTGTGCATATTAAAGATGTGAGAGATCTTTCAAAAAAATTGCATTTGTGTAATTTTTGAAAAAAACAAAAACAAAAAATATACCTCAAAATAAACTTTACGTCAAATTAAAGAGTGCAATTAGCACTACTCGTTCCAAAAGTTTGAAGAAAAAATGTTAAGCCATTTATGAGAAAATGGCGTTTGAGCGTTTCTGAAAATGAGAAATTTTGAGCTAGTTTTCAAAGAAAACGGTTGAGTTTTCGAGAAACTTAACTTAACGATATTTAAAGCACATGTACTCATAAATTTAATAATGTGAAGAAATTGTCGCTAATGTAAATATCAACGTCGTGAGAGACATGTCAAAAAAATTAAATTTTTACTATTCTTGAAAAAACAAAAGAATATACCAATATAACGTTTATGTCATCTAATAGAGTACACTTAGCACTATCCTTTACAAAAGTTTAAAGAAAAAATTTTGAGCCTTTTTGAGAAAATTTGAAAATATGTGTGGGGCTTAATGTAAAGTATCTCCAAATTTTGAAGAAAGATTTTCAAAATCGCGGCGCCTTGAGTGGAACCAGATAGACCGAGGAATACCCATTTTGGAAGAAATTGTACTGATAATTTAGGTGCTAGTTTGTTCACAGACTGACGGACAGACAGACGGATGGACGAACGTTTCGAAAAAAAAAAACCTTTTCGGTATCAGGGGACCCCAAAACTTGTATTTCCGTTAAAATCTCGAGATCGATTTTCCCCAACATTGCATAAATTTTCCTCTACCACGTATATTTCTCCGTATATACGTACGTATACGGGAAACTAAAATTAGAAATGTTCTTTAAGGTGGATGTACATCGCAAAAAAAAAAAAAAAGAATCGCAATGGGAACACACAACACTAGACGACACACTCGCACACACGACGCATAACCAAACAAATAATGTCGCTCCACTTAGCGCTCTGCGCTCTTCAATTTTCAGTTGCTCCGCGCTCTTAGATTTCATTTGTTTCGTAGTAAACGTCGACAACTCTGAAGTGACATCATTACAATTTGAAGCCTCTGATTGGATAACGGAACCTCCTTTCCCTGTCAGCAGGAAGCTGTCAAGTCGGCAGAAGTATTATTGGTAGTATTAGTAGTTGTTTCTGTGCTCTAATAAATGAGTGCGTTTGTCTGAATGACGCGCTCGCGAAGTTTCCCATTTAGTTACCAGGAAAGGTCGAATTGAAAATCGCCGCTTCAGTGGAAAATACGTTACAAAAACACGTCAATTTCTAAAAAAGATTCGCTTAAATAAGAAGATGTATTCACATTTGAAATTGTCTTTTTAAGACCATTACGATACTCTAAAATTTAGCATACAGTTCAATTTAAAAAACAAAGTTGACTTTATATCATCGTAGTAAAAAATAGTGCAAAGGCGAAGAATCAAGTAACCTCAGTTATCAATCGACTGTCCAAACGTCATCTTCACATCTTGCACAATTAAGGAGATACAAGGGGTGTTAACACTTAGTTGTTCCACCCTGTGTGTATACAGGTGGACCGCCTAAGTTGCCCTCAGCAAATATCTTGAAAACGGTTTGAGGTACTATTTGCGCCATGTTGTTGCATGTGATTGGGCAAATAACATATTTTGTTTTCTTGTTTGTACCATATGTAATTGAGGAGATATTGACACAACTTTGGTTTTTTAAATGGAAGTATGTGTTTCTCCAGCATTTTAAAGTTTTTTAAAAATGAAATGCATTGATATAAATATTGTTAATATTCTAAAAGTATTTTTTACGAAAACAGTAAGACGCCACGCCGCAGCGCGCAAGGTCAACTGTCCTTGCGCGCTGCTTACAAATGTGCATCGCGATCGACGGAAAACACATAGAGCACATGACTCGAAAATAGTGAATTTCATTCTCGCTGCCATTTTTCAAAATGCGTTTAATATATGTTATTTTGAATATTGGTATTCTCATTATTTGTCAATTTCTCATCTTGTTTTATTTTGTTCGTTACGAATACCTTCATTAATGTTTTCTTCTGGTTTGAATTATTTCAAATTGTAAATTTGCAAGAAAATGTTTACAAAATGATTACATAAAAGGAAATAAATGTACTCTGATTTCTTCTCAGTGTACACGTGTTTTTTTTTCCTGGAATATGATATTCTCCCCAAATGTAAATTTAATAAAGGTATTTAAATAAACATCTCCGTTGAAATCAATGTGATTTCGAACACTACTCCTTTTTGCGCATGTAGGACTCTTGAAAGCCCAAACCGAGGTCATAAGCATTACCAGTAAGAGCATAGGAAGTCCTGTAATCAGCGAACTTTCTCGTTTTCCGACAACGTGCGTCAACTCACGTACTTTAAGACATCAGCAACATCAGCTGTCCTTGCGCGCTGCGATATGGCGTTTACCTAGTCCTAATTTCACTGTTTTCGTAAAAAATACTTTTCGAGTGTTAACAATTTTTATATCATTGCATTTCATTTTCAAAGAAATTTAGAATGATATAGAAAAAATAAATACTTTCATTTAAAAAACAAAGTTGTGTCAATTACATATGGTACAAACAAGAAAACAAAATATGTTATTTGCCCAATCACATTCAACAACTTAGCACAAATAGCATCTCGATACCTCAAACATTCTTCAAGATATTTGCTGTGGCCAACTTAGGTGGTCCACTTGTATATATGTGCATGAGGTAATAATATCGTACTTTTGGTTGCATTCATAATGCGATATATTAGATGGCCCTTAGTTCAATGTGAGCAGTTGCAAACTATGCGAGAAAGTATGTGCTTTTTTGCACCACTAGTTTGAAGTTTTCACCCCAGTTGGGTTATTTTTCAAAAATCTAAAATATAATAAAAGTTATTAGATTCAATTAATGGATAAAAGCTGTGGTGGCAGCTGAGATTTTGTGGTATTCCATAATAAATTTCAAGGATAAGGAGGTATCAACCACAATAAAGGATTCCTTTATTGTGGTTGATACCTCCTTATCCTTGAAATTCATCAATTAATGGAGATTACCTCGGTGGTGTCCCGAATTCGGCTCGACCAAGATAACGCTTATCTACGGAAAAATAGGCTGGGATTCTTTTAATATTCTTATTGGCAGCATCGTAGAATATACTGCCATAATCCATTTTAACTCAGATCAATTTTAGCCTGGTATGTTCTTCTAAGCACTGTATAGTCGGCCCTCCACGCTGAGTAGCCTGTTCACCGCTATGTTCACCCAGGTTTAAGGATAGAGCCTTCTCAGTGGATCGTTTCCTGGAGATAATGATGAATGTGGATTTCGTCTTCGAGAATTTTAGACCAACGTCAGTGGAGAATGCGAGAATGGTGTCTAAGATGTTTTGAGCTATAACTGCTATTGATGACAGATGTTTACCTGTAATGCGTATATAACAGTCGTCCGCGTACATGCTGACTATCGCAGGTAATTTGATTTTGGTCTGACATTAATGTACCTTTCTTTAATGAAGTTATACACGAACTTAGCTATGTTGCCTTTAATTCCATGTTTCGTAATTATGTCCATGATACGTCTGCGCCAGATCATCTCATATGCCTTTTCGATGTCGAGACTTAGTAACACTGTGAACATATTATTGGCGAATCCATTGTAGATGCTGTTCTCGATTACTGCAATGCTGTCTAAAGCAGATCGGTTCTTACGGAAACCGCTTTGATGGGGTGATATTATCTGATGTTTTTCTAGGTACCATTTAAGTCTGTGGTTTACAATCTTCTCAAGTAATTTACACAGGCAACAAGTTAAGGCAATTGGTCTGCAGCTGTCTATTGAAAATTTGTTCTTACCAGGTTTGTGAATTGCAACAATAACTGCTTCTGACCATTTTTGTGGGAAGACATTGTTTAAAATATATATAATTCTAAATGTCTAAAAGGACACTGATAGCTTCTTCAGAGAGCATACGAATAAATATGTTAGGTATTCCGTTGGGGTCGGCGCTGGAGTCTTTTAGTTGACGTATATTAACATTAATGTGTAGAATCATGTATTTCATCTTCTTCTACTTCAAGGTTTAGGGGAGATCTCTCAGTTTCTTCTTTATGTTTCATGAAGCCATCTGCAAGGTTCTTATCACTAGAATTAGACGCGAAACACTTTCCAAAGCTATTCGCAATGTCGAACGGGTCTTCAATAACTTGACCATCTGGCATGCATATAAACTTCGGGTAATTTGTTCTGTATTTTCCATCAATGGCGTTTACTTGCTTCCATGCCTCCGTGTAGTTCAGTTTACTGTTTAAGGATGATATGTATTCCTTCCAGCAGGTCCTCTTGGATTCTTTTATGGTTCTTCTAGCCCTCGCTCGTGCTGACTTAAACATGAATTGATTTTCATTTGTTTTATGTTTCTTGAATACATTGAACCAATGCTTATAATTCATCACCGCTTCTTCACATTCCTTTGTCCACCAAGGTAGTTTCTTTTTACTTTTAGTAGTTTTTGTTTTGGGTATAGTAACCTCTTCTGTAGACAGTATATGTTTCGTAAAGTTGCTCAAAATGTCATTTATTTGTACTGAATCGTCGATGTTTAATTTCTTAAGCTTCTGAACTTTCACTGCAATGATGTCTTGGTACGACTTCCAGTTGGCCTTTTTAAATATCCATCTGGGTATATAGATATCCTCAGGAGTAATAGAATTCTCATATGTCAATGTTATGGGGTAATGATCACTGTTGTGAAGGTCCTCCATCACATTCCATTTCAGATATCTCGCCAAAGTGGGAGTGCAGATGCTTAGGTCGATACATGTTGAGTTTCCGCTACCCACGTTGAAGTATGTAGATTTTATGCAGTCGTTCAAGACCATTAAATCTTCATTATTCACAAAATCACCAACAATTTTTCCTCTAAGATTCTTTCTCTCTAATAATGAGTGTGGAATTAGGACCTACTTTCTAATAATGAGTATGCAATCTGCCCGCAAATAGTTGTTGTGCAAACAAGGGATTTTGCAGAAAAGTAAACATGACTAAGGTATTTTAGTTTTACATTAGCAGCATGGAAAATCCGTGACAATGCTTTAATGGTAAAATTACTTCACGTTCTTGGCAAGATACTATTTTTGTCATGCATATGAAGTGCCAATTGCTAGATAGACATGTTCTTAACTATTCCTCACGTGCATAAAGGCACCAGCATTACATCTCGCAATAAAATTGGTTTTCACAATCGCATAATTCAGCAAGTTGCAGCCATGACTTATTTATCATTAGTTGTCCTTGATTTCATTATGACTTTTCCTGCTTTAGCTCAGGCTACCGCGATTACTCAAGAAACAGTCTCTCGGGTAACTAGCAGACATCCTTCTTTGTGCAGGTAGAACCTTGGTCCTTCTAATTCACGAATCTTCAAATGCGGACTCGTACAATAGATGCTATCGTAGCCGAGTATTAGCGACCATGTCATTAATATCCTTCACAATAGGAAGCAGTATTTCAAATTGCTTTCCAAACTCGATGCTTATAATTCATGCGTATTTGCTGTTCTTCACATTCTTCTAAATTCGGTAGCTGCTATGCATCATGGCCGTGACACCAAATGAATTCCATCTAGTGGTTCTACAGAATGGCACATACTTTCTCGTGCTAATTAGTTTTCTTATTCCTTCAGTCTAGGCTATCTTTCCAGTTTTGCCCCAGCGTATTCTCAGCTGCCATTTATAGGCACCTAAAATACTTTTTTTTTCACCTACTCTCAATTTTTTTTTTACTAACAGTACAATAGAAATATGACTTTATGAATACTACAGAAGAGTAAGCAAAGGGTGCGCAAAGGGTATACCCTTTACGCAAAGGGTATAGCCGAATAAGGAGGTGAAAAATTCCTCCAAATCAAATCGATAATCGCGATATTCATAAAAAAAATACAAAATTTCGTAAATTTCCAAAAATTACCCTGCTAGGGCAATCTTCCGTTTTTTCGCGCAGCATTAAATAAGTTTCTCTATACTAAATATGTAAGTATACGAGAAAGTAAAAAAGACACGTTTTCGGTATCAAGGACCAACCGGGGATTCTGGATACACAACGTGTTAGAGGATCGTCTCCTGTATTATTTCAGTAGTATACCTTTGGGTTCCGGCTCTCACACGCAACCAATCTTTATAAATAAGGGCTCTAAGGAAAGAGAATTTCATGGAGACTTGACGAATTCCATTTTGACTTTAAAAATATGGATGATTTCTTAAAAAAAAACGCATTCGAACTATTCATGTAAAATGCAACCCGCATCACATGTCAACCTATATCGGCAAGTAACTCATAAACAAAGCGTTTTAGAGCCTTAAAAAGTAAAATTTTGAGGCCAAAAGCCTCAAAGAAACGTTTTTCACACCATAATCTACAAGATGAGACATTCCCCGATCCATTCAATTAATTTTCGGTTCCACGCTTCAATACGATCAAGGCCACCTCAACATTTCAGCCCTTTCTGCTGGTAGCAATTTTTGTGGCGACGCTTAGAAGGCTTAGGCTCCACAATCTTTATTTACGCTTTCTGTTAACACCGTAGTTCGTGCAGTCTGTCGAGGTTTATTTGCATAATCATTAATTCAAGATTTGCTCTCCAGCAACCATTAGAAGTACTAATATAGTTGCTTGATACCTATACCTATGAAAATTGTTTCTTATGCGGGTAGTGAAACTATTCGATTAACGTTTTTTCATGGCTATAAGTGCTGTGCACTTAATTGTGGAAGGATGTGGGTGTTCAGTCAAGAGTGAAGACTGTGTTTGTGTTTTACATGTACCAATATTTTCGTTATCAATCGATGAAATTTTCAAGTCAACGGGTTCAGACACGTAGCTTTCTCAAAAGTAAAATCTAATATTTTTGTGACTATCACGAAAAACTAAAACCTAATTGACAAAGAATATTGAATAATTACTTCAAATGTCTTTAAGTAAGTGTTAGGAATTGTTCCAAGTAAATTCTCCATGATAATGAATAAATATTTTTAATGAAAATTTCTTTTACACATTAATTGCATTGTTTTTTATTTTTATTTGTAATTGTGTTAGTACACATGCGAGAGTTCTCGCACGGGTACGCAGAGGTAGTGGGGGAAAACTTGTGCTATGGCACAACACAAAGAACAAAGTTTTTATAGTAGATAAAGTAAAATAGCTTGAAATAAATGGAAAACAAAAATCAAAATGTGCTAGCCTACAATACTACGTGAATCAATTAAAAAACAACTAAATTTAAAATTATAGGAAGGACAGTGCAAGTCACCCGACAGCTGTCAACGATCGCAGTCCAAACGCACGATTTAAATGTTGGCGGTATCTGAAAGTATGTACACTAACGCCCAACTGCAAACTCGTATTGTAAATAAAACACCGTTTGATATCAAACTCAAGGTGTCGGTGCGTTAAGGTATTAAAAATGCAAACATAGTTTGAGCAACATTCCCATGTACCGAAGTGGGCTTACTAATGGCTACTAAATTGTTTCTAATGCTAACAAACGGTATTTAGTTCTCAAAGGTGAAAACATTAGTTTGATTATTTTTTGGCTCGGAATTGTTTTTCTTGAGGTACGTAAGGACGCAGAAAATAATTCAATACTTTTTAGTAAACAAATAATTTTTTCAATTTTCTCACCCCAGCAAGATGGCACCCTGACTCTCCAAAACCCACTCGGTTCTTCATAACAAATCAAGGAAAGTTAAATAATATTGCAATGAGTAGGTCTGTTCTTGCCCGATCCGGTATTTTCGCACTACTTTACTTGGCTTTCTCAAGAGTAAAAACCTTTTCTATTATTTGACTATCAAGGAAAGCGAAAAGCTAACTCTCAAGGAAGATTGAAAAATGTCTTCAAATGTTTTTAAAGAAAGTATAAATTGTTCCAAGAACATCTCTCTATAATGTTGAATACACTTTAATTGAAAATTTGTTTCAAACATTAATTGCATTGCTATTTTGTTTGATATTCTGTAAGTACATTAGTAGTTCCTCTCCTTTATGGAACGGGTATACAAATGGATAGAGAAAGGGTGGGATTTAACATGCGAGAGTTCTCGCACGGGTACGCTAGTTTTTTCTTAATTTAACAACTGGATTTAACCACTTTTTCTTTATGAGGCCAAAGAATGAATTTTTTTGCTGAAAATATGCTGTTTTTTCTCGCAGCATTACGTAACTTTCTCTGATTAAGTATATTACTCCGTAGATACTTACGTATACGAGAAAGTGATGCTACGGAATGGACACAGACTTTCCCGTATTAGTTTTGTATTCATTTGGTGTCGCCTAGGTATTCGGACTTGCCTCATACTCTTGCCAGCTGCCATCTATCGCCGGTAAAATAATTTTTTTGATATTTTCCTAATTTTTCGGTTTCCTAATAGTATAACGGGAAATATTATTATAAGAATATTGAAAAATTTGGGAGCCTTTGTTAAGAAAATGGCGTTTAAGCGCTAATGTATATTCGAAATTTGAAACTTTTTTCACAAAACATTTTTGAGTTTCTGAAAAGCTTCATTTAAAGCATTTAAAGGGACTTTAACTCACAAATACAATAGTGTTTACAACTGTCTGAAAATTTCCATATTAAAGGGTGTAAGACATCTTTCAAAAAATTACATTTGAGTAATTTTGGAAAAAAAACAAGAGAATAGAGAAAAATTAATTCTACGTCATTTTAAATAATGCAATAAGGACCATCCGCACGAAACGTTTGAAGAAAAAAATTTGGAGTCATTCATGAGAAAATTGCGTTGGAGCATTCTGAAAATGCGGACATTTTAGCTAGTTTTCACAGAAAACGGTTTAGTTTGCGAGAAACATCATATGACATTATTTAAAGCACACGTACATTTTTGTAATTTTTGAAAAACAAAAGAATAGAGCAATATGGTGCTTATAATTATGTCATCTCATAGAACACTTTTAGTAGTATTCCTATCAAAACTTTAAAAGAAAACATTTGGAGACGTTTCTGAGAAAATCTTATTTTTGTAATTTTTAAAGCAGCACATATTTGCACACAATATTGCTCGAAAACTGCTAAAATGTTCAAAAAATGTGCATGATCTTAATGAAAGAACTGACTGGCGATTGAACATATTTTTGTTACGCGATTACTCGCATGTTAGATTTTATCTAGCAACCATTAGGTTGTATTTTTTGTTTGATTATGAATCAAATTCGTGCATTAATTTTCGTGCATTAAATATTTGATATTGAGTTCTAAAAGTTGTATAGATTTAATAATGCATAAAGCTGACATGGAGGCGAATACTTTTTTCATAATAAGCACTCCAATCACAATCACGAAGAAGCAAATGCCTGAATTTTCCATCTGTATTTCACAGCATTGCTCTCACGGGTAGCTAATTGTTCAGCGTGCTCGCTTTCCATCACGCGACCCTGAATTTGATTCCCAGTCAGGCAAGATTACAGCCTTGCAATGTTCTAGTATGTGTTGCTATGTGACGATAAAAAAACTCACTTCTCAGGTTCAGAAGAACAGAATACGGCATGGGGATGTCTTCGTGCTAATCACTCGTACCCCTTAACTCAGGCCTGCCCAACGCCTCCACCCACGGGCATTCTGTACTTAAGAGCCGACCGTCTGCCCGCGACAGCGCCGAAAGAGCAAGTAGTAGGGAGTAGGAAGCTTTGCGGGGAGGGGAGAAGTCTCATGTAGCACGACGCGGCGCGTAGATTGAATGCCTGGGCGAGTAGGTTGCATGCTTATATGCCCACTTGTTTAAATGGGTAACGTCTAGTAGGTCAGGTAACTCAATGCTTACGTTCTGTGAACTGCTGTGCCTCCACCTTTATATCCACCACTGTATGTATTTTTCTTTTTTTATTTAAAAAAATAACATACTAATTGTGAGTCTTCAGTAATATTTTAAAGAAGTAGCATTTTCAAAAAATTTATTATTTATTTCTAACTAGCAAAAAATTATAATTTAAAAACTGATTGTTCACCAGAAATGTTAAAATCTCCAAATCATACCAAAATGAAGAAATTTATGGGAACAATCTCTCGAATCAAGATTGACATAAAAGTAAAATATGTAGAAATTCCAAGTAGGGTATTGCTTAACAGCACAAATATTTGTGATTATTTTCCCCGTTATGAAACGTAATAAAAGAGACCAACGAGCATACCTGTGTGAGCATATCTATATTACGGACAATCATGAGATTATCATGGGTCTTGTTAAATAGAATGCAAAGGGCTTAACTTTTTTATACAATGTCGTAAACAACGAATAAATAGTGTTCGTTGGTTTGATTTTAGAAATATAGAATGCACTCTCTCCCCTCACCTTCTTTTACTGCCACCCTCCCCGATAGCAAAGCAGCGATGTCATTCACCTCAAAAATTGCCACGCCCCTTTGAGATAACGAGGAGGAAAATCTTCAAGGGGAGGATGGGGGAAGTGTCTGAATCTTGGCGCAAAAGCCAATGATAAGAGCCGATTTGCCTAGACTCCAGGATTGGTCAAGTGCCCAGGCGTGGTTGTCCAAGCTGTGGAAAGGCCACATTTGGCCGCACTGGACATCATGCATATTCTGTGATATCGGGTGTACATATCTAATTACGTATATATAGGGTATGTGCATGTGAATGTGAAGACAAAGTTTTTATGTGTATATATGTATTTACATACAATAGAGTTAGAGAGTTATTGAGAAATACAATGATAATTAAATTCATCCACAAATGGGATATATTCGAGTCCTAATGTGCCGTCTCACTTGTAGTCTTCTCACACAGAAGGCGAAGAAACCAGTTCCTCTTTAATTTGGTCAGATAACACTAGACAACAGTGAGACATTTGCTACAAAGAAGTTGAACATTTCCCCCAAGTTGAACCCCAAGGTTTAGTGGCACATTTAATGAAATAAAACCGGTAAATTCTTGTTATAAATTATGTGAGATAAACCAGAATACCCTGCTAGTATTTGAACAGGAAAACCAGCATCAAGCGTGATAGTTACGTTATAAGTGTATGCATATAGGACTCGTTACGCGTACGATATAAGTGTATGCGTCAAGGAATTCGCGTTGTTAGGACAACCGATCAATAAATTGTAGTATTCCATGCTTGACGTAAGAACGCTGTTCCTTTGAAATACATGTCCCCGAGGACATAAAATGCAGGAAGTGTAGAGACGACGCGACGTTGGTTGCCGTGATGAGGCGAAAATGTTGAAAGAATCACTCTTTTGCCAGCGATCGACCAGGACGGATGCAGTAATTAGGTAGGAATAACATTTCATTTGAGACTGGGTAATAGATTAACGATAAGGATGCGAAAACTTATAATTAATTGTGACGGCTTTGTATTGCATAAGCTAAGAATTCTACGGTGTTAATTTAAGGTGCATTGTAATTTGTAATTTGTAATTCAAAGTAAAATAGACTCCGTATCCAGGGGAATTATGTTAGAAGATATTCGTAGATGCGTGTGATTTGTACGGATAGGGCTGGAGATAGACAGTCGCGCGGAGGTGTTTCATCCGAAGCACACGCAGGGAAAGTTGTCGCTCGCGAATTGATTTAGTTAAAGTACGTTAGTAGAGTACGTAAGTAAGTTAAAGAAGTGGTTGATTTAGAGAAGTATCTAATAATTTAAAACACTCCGGGAACATTAGAAAACTTATTCCCTTGTATGGAATAGATCAAGATAGGAGGGATACCAACGAGGACCTCCCACAGAAATCAAGTCCCTAAGACATCCGAGAAGTCGTAATAGTAAGCTTACGAACTTTACTGAAAACAGTCGGGGACTTTAATTATTGTAGTGCATAGAAAAATTTAATTACTCCATTAATGAGATCAATAGAATTTGGAAATAATGTCAGAATAGATGTTAAATTCTTATTATTGAGAAACGAAAATGATGATAATCTACAGTTGTGACCATGAATTCAATAACAGGCTGCATCTACCAGAACTTCCAGGAATCGTGATTCTGTACAGAATTGCACGTTCACAGATAAAAAGGTAACGTATTATATGTCGAAACCCACGAGCATAAGTCAAAGTGAAATCACGATAATCATGGTTAAATGTGAAAGCTAAGGAGCTTAGCAGGTCCAAAAAATTAAATTAGTTGTAACAGTAATAAACGTGATTTTAGTCAGGCAAATAAAATAAAAGATTGTATTTAATGATAAAAAAGTTGTTTACATTGAAATGGGAAATTTCATTCGAAATAAACGTAGGAGATCCCGATACCTTCTTGCAAAAGGCAGCAGTTACATGGGCTCACTATGTTTCTGTGAAGCGTGGACGAGGCATGCGTAGAAGCGTGGACATCCAAAGTGCATTGTCCTATGTTATTTTTCAGGAGGCAAAATTACTACTTGCCTGCTAGCAAAAGACTTTCTTTCTTTTCAGAATTCTTGAAAATGCTTCTACACACTTTCTCTATTCCTTTCGCTGTTTTTCAGTACTGAATCTATTTCATTCTATCGTTCTATTTCAGATCTCTAGACATTATCAAAACGACACATTATATGAATGCGCACGAGCTATTATGTACCTAAAACAATTGATTTCGTTATCTTAAAAAAAGTGAATATCATTATGGCGATAGACATCTGTGGTTGGTTTAATTTGAATATATCCTAGCTTAGCGTTGGTTACTTACGACAAGGACAAACGTGAGTGAAATAGTCTGTCTAAATATACATTATCAAACTTTCAAGCCCGAAGAAACATAATGAAAATAATCTGGGGATACAATTGAAAGAGAATTTCCTGCTTCTCCGCGACGGTAACGTGTAGCGCCACATAGACTACTTGGCTTGGTGTTGAGCACTGTAGGCTACTAGGTTGTTTTGAACATTGCTAGTTATTGTGTGAATATGTGACCGGTAATATTTTTTGTACATGATCTCCTCATTAGCAATACAAAATTAAAAACTGACCGTGTAACTAATAAATCACTATATTTGGTGTTGTAGGAACTTGAGGGGCTATGAAATTTCTTGAAGCCGCATTCAATCCTACCTAAAAGCCTCGAAATGAAGAGAATGAATACACATCTCTGGCTTAGAAAACTTGACTATCTCTGTTGGTGCGTGGAATACGCAAGATTTGAAACGAAATAAGAGAGATAATTGCTGAAATAAAAAAGAAATAGTTTTTGTCGGAAACCAAAAAGAAAGATTATGACGAGCAGATGTTAGGAAATTATCAAATTTGTAGTAGTCCAAAATCCGAGCGGACAAAATATGAAGTGTCAGTACTTACAAATTAAAAAGGAACTGGATGAGATGTATTATCAATTTCAAACCCTTAAATGAGAGAATTAGATATGTGGATTTAGATATTTATAATCAAAGGACAATTTTTATAGATGTATTTGATACAAATGGCAAAGATTCTCATCGGGAGAGATGGCTCAGTGCATCAACCTGATGTCACTGCAGTCCCTCTGACCGGGAGGTCCTAGGTTCGAGTCCCGACGGCGGCAGGATTTTCGACACTAGCTTGTCAGCTAGGTCGAATTCAGTCGCTGTCTCGAGGAGAATTCTAGCGGCCGGCTGCTCTGATCGGTAGTTTTCCGTGGTTTCTCCGATCAACACCAGGTGAATGCCGGAGCAGTACCCTAACAAACGGGCCACGGACCGCGCGCTCACTAACATGCACTACACTACCACACATGCCGGGAGACCGGTCGGGAGCTTACAACTTGTCCCGGCTGGGGCGGTGCCCCGCTGGTGGGAGATACTTGGTTGGTTGAGGGGAAAACCCCGCTAGTCGACGGTAGGTCGGCGCCAGATCATCGCCACCTCCCTGGAGAAAACACGCACTACACTTACGGGACTAATGATCTGAGCAGTTGACGCGCCCGGAAACACGAATTAATCAATCAAGCAAGCAAAGATTCTAAACAGGGAAAGGAGGTATTTTTCAGTAGGCTGAATGATGCTCTGGATGGCGTAAATAAACACATTGAATTAATCATCGAGGGCAATTTTAAGAGTTAAGTTAGGTGCACAAGCACAAGGTCTGAACAAGCTGTAGTGGGTGGGTATGGAGAAAAGATGTTAAATGATAGAGGAAGCCACTATGATTTGGGCAAGAAACACGAATTTACTGTAGCCAATGCCATATTTCAACATTGCGCGTACACAAGTACCTTGGGAAGTACCATGTTACAAGCACTGTAAATCCATGATAGGTTTGGATACGGATAACTATGGAACTGTTAGGCCGTTATGTGTCACATCAAATAACAGAAGACAGTTCCCTTCTGTAGAATACTTTGGCTTACTCAATGAACTTCCATTCAGTTTTCATTACGTTCGATTTTCTTTGCGCAACGTCAGTGACACAAAACACGTTTACACGGTACGCCCCACTTGCGTTATTATGTTGTATTGGTCGTGCTCCTTATTACAAAAATATAAAATAAAAAAATTAAAAAATAGCTAAAAATGAAAAAACACACTCATTTCCGAGCTCGCTTCATACCAACACGAACAACGGGAAAAATGTATAAGCGGCCGAAGCACTTCCTGGAGTAAGAAGTCTGAAACAGCGAAATGAGACCTGAAATATAAACTTTGTATTTCTGCACACGCAATGCGCGCGCCAGTTGACTTAAGTCGCTCTGACCTTCTCTTTTCTCCCATTATGTTACAGGATTGGCCATAGATGCCTGTAAGGGTAGGAATGGTCGCATCGCAGTGGCGTGAACGCTGATTGCACTCTCGTGCGTTCACAAAGCTGCACAGATGAAAACTCGTCCCTCATTACAGAAGATTCCTGGGATAGTAAAAACACGTGTTGTATAATGATTATTTGGGGAGGAAATCTAACGGCACATTCCCTAGCACCTGCGCTCAAGCGGCCGCAAGGTAAGTGCAGTGCGCATGCGCAGTTTCCCACGCCGCAGCGGAATGATAAAAAGAGCTCAAGGAAACAAGTAATGAGTGGCATACGTGCGTGAGATTAATTAGAGGGCGTTTCGGAAGTGAGTTGGTCGTCGCGGAGAGCCTCCTGGTTTTCTGAACGCAGATAGACAGCCGGATGGATTTTTTGAGACTTCTATTAATTTTTAAATATTATTACATTTCAATATTTATACTACTATACAGGTTAATAATATAATGGATAAATCATCTGAGGCGTCACTATCTTTCATTTTTTGTAACAAATTCAAACAATTTTTTGTCACAAAACGAAATTCAGTTGAGTGGCAAATATTTTCGCAATTTTCAAAACGTCACAATTTTTTCACGAAAATTTGAATTATGCCATATTTATGAAGGCAATTTCTTCGATTCAAGGAAAAAATAACTTTTTCCTTGATAATGCTACAACAGCAAGTACTTTGTCGCATTAGTAATGGTTCCATAAAAATGTATATCGCAATTTCTGTCCACATCAACACATCTCAGCCGCCACTTGTAAAACTCATTACTAATCATAGCGGATTTGGCGCGAAAATTGAATTCAATTAATGCACAAATACAAATACACAAATACGACAATCGAAACCATTCCATTCACTCAGACACATTGCTCAATAATAAGTTATTCTGAAAATTTCAAACTGTCTTGTATACACCATTGTCTAGTATATACAGTACGATATACAAGACAAAGGTTTAAAAATATGATAATAAATTCCAAGGTCAAAAAATTACTCTGTGCTACAACGATGTTTACAAAAGGTTAATACACACCAAAATAAAAATACAGAACTGTGGCAGTAATTTTCAAAGTATTTAAAGTCATCCGTCTGTTTGTCTGTACTTGGCGCGTTAGCCCGCGTACGGACCATGGCCTTCCTGCAGCGTTCCGGTCTCGCGGCCATGGGTCAAGGGGTATGTGCAGTTAGCACGTAGATATTCCGGTCTTCTGAACCTGAGTCTTCTGAACCCCCGCCGTATTCCGGTCTTCTGAACCTGAGAAGTGAGTTTTCTCATCGTCACACAGAAACATATACTGGGACATAGCAAGGAAAACGCACACTATAATCTCGCCCGACTGGGAATCAAAACCGTGGTTGCGTCATTGAAAGCGGGCACGAGTGACGTCATTGAAAGCGGACCGCAAGGGCTATTTAAAGTCATAAGTGATTTAAAAAAGGGAGAAGGAAAAAATAGTTTTTGATTTTTTAATTGCAGTCCAGAAAAAGAAAGAATTTTTTAAAAAAATTAACAATTGGTGTTTTGAGATCTTTTCGTGCCAGTTCAAGTGGCGGAAGTCACAGAAAAAATATTTTTTGTGTTTGAAATTCATGTCGAGAAAATAGTAAATCATGTTTTTTTTAATAACATAAATTAATTTCTTATTTTTCATACAAAATAATGTTAAATTAACGAAAAATTTAAAATAACAAATCAATGTTTTTTTTAATATAAAAGGATGGTGGTGATGGAAGGGGGCTTAAGATGCCTTCCAATAATCTTATTTTTACGTTAGTCATATTATAACTTCACACATGTAATTTGGTTTTAGGGAACTTTTTCCCATCATATCCAGACGTACCCTTTACCTAACTTCGATTTTCCTTTAGGGGCCGATGATATTAGGTCATTGTTATACCTCCTTCCTTATAAAATAAATCTTTTTAACAGCGGTAAGAACATTTTTGACCACCGCTGAGAAGGACGTTCGCGAATTAATTGAAAAGATTCATTTTGTAAAGCAGGAGGTGTAACAATGTCATCGGCCACTGCAGATTCATTGATAGATTGATTGTTCGTGATTCCGGGCGCGTCAACTACAGAGGTCATTAGTCCCGTAAGTGTAGTGTGTGTTTCTCATCGAGTGGTGGCGGTGATCTTTCCCCGCTGGATGGCCAGATTCGACGCCGACCTACCATCTAGTGGGGGTTTCCCCTCAACCTGCTATCTCCTACCAGCGGGAAGGAAAGATCGTGCGCGGTCCGTGGCCGTTTGCTAGGGTACTGCTCTGGCATTCGCCTGGCATTGATCGGAGAAACCACGGAAAACTACCGATCGGAGCAGCCGGCCGCTAGAATTCTCCTCCAGACAGCGACTGAATTCTACCTAGCTGACAAGTTAGTGTCGAAAATCCTGCATGCGTCGGGAGTCGAACCTAGGACGGGGGGTTCAGAGGGATTGCAGTGACATCAGTTGCTGTACTGAGCCATCACTCCCTGTCGGCCACTATAGAAAAATCGATGTACAGTAATCCCTCGTCATCCGCAAATACGCTACTCGCGAGTTCCGAACATTCGCGATTAGAGAAATGCTTTTTTTTATAATTTAGTGTTCAATTCTATTATATCTACATTCCATTTGAGGTTTGACTGAATTCAGAGACCTAGAAATTTTGTTACCTTAAAATCAGCTTTACCCTAACACCATTTTGTTACTTGGACCTTGGCATCGCGGGTTCGAGTCCCGCTTCGGGCATGGTCGTATATGTTCGTCCTTTCATCCCCTATCATCACCATATTTCATCCTCATACCATAACGTTACATCAAATAGTGGTCGCTAACGACCTAGTAGTTGATGCGACGTTAAATAACGAAAAAACTTCTCATTGTAATGACCTCACTGAAGAGAAATTTCGGGAAATCATCAGCGAAGAAAACCTTCTAGAACGTAATTATGAAGTAACGGAAGCGTAACTGCGTCCTGCTTTAATGACAACACTGTTAATGGCGTTCTGAACCTTCAACAAGCTCTGGTTGAAAGGGCATTCGAACGTGTCCCGAACGTGGAAATAACTTCGAAATTTCAGAGAGAAATAGATGCAGCAACTCTTCAATATTTGGATATTAGAACAACGAGGAGGGTGATGAAACACAAAAAATTAACAAATCTTGTATCCAATCACTTTCCACGTTGAAAACTTTCCAATAGTTTTATTTATTCTCTTTGGGATGTTAATTCTGTTTGTAGTGTCGCTTACTCAGCACTCTTCTGCAATTGTTTTTGATGTATTTTTTCTTTCTTTTTTAAACAGTTTTTCGATATCGAGGAACCTAACCCACCTTTCTTCATTAAAAGATAACTCAACATTCGCGGATTTGACATTCGCGATGATTTGAACGTAACTCCCGGATGTTGAGGGTTTACTGTATATCTAGTGATCAAAATCCGTCACCTTAGGGCAGTGTCAAGGTCAATGCCGCGAGTGGGAGTCCGTGGCACGAGTGCCACATCAAAATCGCCCCTCCACGTTATTCGTCACCCCACCACCGAAGACAACGCCATCCCCATTGTAAAACGTCGTAAGTAAGTAACTAACTAACTAAATAATAATAATAATAATAAATTGTTTATTTCAGAAAATACTTTTTACAGTGTACATTGTACGCGCCATCACTATAAAGACCTCTGTTACAAACATGAAAAATACCACTATTACAAACGTGAGAAGCTCAAACTAAAATGTAATAATCAAATTATACAATGGAAATTAAATTGAAATGGAACTTATTAACATACAATCGAAGTACAATATAAGACTAAATCGAAGTACAGGTCGTTTTCTTATTAGTACACTCTCTAAGTGCTTTTTGCACTTCTCAGAGAGGAATGAGTTTACAATTTATTTCATACTGTTACTGGTCCCCAAGTATACAAAACAAGACAGTAACTAGATTCATTTTCTGTATTGTTATTAGTACTTTCCTTAGCAGTTAAAAATTAATTACTTGAAATGAATATAATATAATAATTAACAGAAAATATACAAAATAAAATAAAATGAAATGAGCTGGCTATTTGAAATGAGTGCTTTACATTAATTGATTAGAGTTAGAATCTACTTAAAAAATTTAGTTCCATAACATACCATAAAATGAAGTAAAATGTAGAAAATATGAGTAGCATTGGCGAAAAAGAAATTATGTTATCAATTACAAACAAATCAAAATCTTTTTACATTTATAATAGCTTAAACTTCATTCACATCATCAACAGTACAGTAAACAAAATAAATAAATAAAATAGAAAAATACAAATAATAAATTAAATTGTACCATATTACCAATATTGAACAAATGAAATAAGATAAAATTGCTGTAGTTAATGGTTGTGACCGTACGTGTAGGTCGGCTGTGGGGAATTTAGTGCCCCACGTTGGTTGCCGTTTATGTGACCGAACGTGTAGGTCGTCTGAGGGGAATTTCGCGGGTAATTGGCTTTTGTGGAAATTTTGAGAAACAAACACAAAGTTGCAACCACCAACATATATATATAATTGTGTCTTTAGAGGAATAACAAATCACACATTTCAAAATTACCTTAATATGTACACATAAACAAATAAACACCAAGAAAAATATACCATTGAACAGCTTAAAATTATAACCTTGGAGGAAAAATTAACTGCAAGATTATTAAAACTAACCTTTCTTTTAATTGAAAAAAAAATGAGGACCACTGAACTATATTCTGAGATCAAGTGCCATGGAAATCCAATTAAGTACTTCAGATAAGACGAGGAGTGCTGAGAATGCACCATTATAGGGAGGGATATTTGCCTGTCAATTGCCAGAATATCTTACTGTTTCCTATAGGTGACAATTGCAATTAATTTATTCCTCAGCATACACCAAGTTAACACTCTCCTGTAATTTCGTGCACGAAATTCTTTGGAATTCCACCAAAAAGAATATCTGGTATTCACTTAAAAAAAATTGCACAAATTATATAGTAGTTAATTAAACAGAATATTCCACAAACCCTTCTGTTTATACACATGAAAGTTAAAACAAATAGCTTGTAATCTCTGAAACTGATTAAATATCGTGTTCTGAAAATACAGAATGTTCTATGGAAATCCTTGTAGAACCTTACATAAATTTACTTCCTTTTACATTTATTCTACAACATTCAAATCTGATAAATTTCAATGGTTCGTTCAAATATGACTTAGTTCATTTTGATAATTGAAATACATGCCTTTCTTTCGACGTTAACAAGTTTTAACTGAAACCTATTCCGTGGGTACTCACGCTTCGTCGTCTTTGCGCGGGCGAATGACCTTTGCTGGTATTACTCCCCTGACGCCTGAAGAACAGGACGCACGCCGGAACCCTCGATGCTTTTGGCTAACCTCGCCCCACCTGGGGACGCGGTGCAGCGTCTAGGCAGCGCGGCGCGGTGTAACGGTAGCGCTTGACCTCGGGCGGCCAGCAGCTCTCCTTCGGTGCGGCCCGCTGTTGCGGAGCAAAGAATGGGCGGGCGACGCGGTGCGTCGTGATGCCTGGCCTCGTAGCTCTGCTTCTCTTGCTCCACGCATGCGGTCCGTCTTCGAGTTGTATCGGCAGCTTTGCAGTCCAATCGATGATGCTTCCGGAAATTTCTCGGCGAAGTCTAGACTGTTTGATGTGGCCTTTACGTAGTGGCGGGTCGGATTCTTCGTTCTGAGCGGGCGGTGTGTCGTCTCTTCACGAAATGCACAAAATGGCTTCTTTGGCTTTCTTTGTGTTTTCCGCAGGAACTTGCCGCTCTTTCGCTCCCGAAGAATACTGGCGTCACTAGTAATAAAGTTCTGTCCAGATTCCGTTACACGCGCAACGTGAATATTTGCGAGTTATTTCTTGGTGCTTCGCGTGAACACTTTTTCCGTTACACGCGCACACAATAACTTGCAGTGAGAACGTTTTATTTCTCAATCTACGTGGCGTGGCGGCCCGATAGAACTTCGGCCTGTTTCAAACGATACTTGAACTCTCACGTCGAACACTCCTCACACCATGACCGTTCATGTTCGCTGCTAAGAACGTTTTTCTTCTGCTCTGCTCGGCGAGTCTATTACAACTACTCTGCTCGGCGATTCCGTTACAACTACTCTGCTTGGCGATTCCGTTACAACTACCTTCTTCTCCTTCGATGCCGTAGGGGCGACAACTGTTCCCCTCTCGCCCCCTCCAGCGACCGCTGATAAGACGGCGGTGTCGCCGCCGCCGTTACGCGATCTCTCGGCGAATCTCGGAGATGAGCGACTGAGCAAGCTCAGGATCGCTAAATGGTTGATAAAATGGCTGTAGTTGATTACATTAGTTGATTCGTAAAACCTACTTAAAGAATTTGATTTATACATTGTTGACAACATGGAATAAATAAGATAAGATAGGATGGCTGAAACGGATGGTTTGCGTTACTCGATTGGTAAATCTACTTAAAGATTGTTTTATGCTTAAATAATAGATTTTTCCCTTGAACTCTCTTTTTAAATATTCTGTTTAGTGTACCATTTCTTTCATTTTTTCTTCAAGACTCTTTTGGACGTTATTTCTAATATTTCATTTGGCAGAGAGTTGAGCAGTTTTGGAATGACCGTATTAAGCATTCTTTCTCCAAATTTATTGAAAGTCTCTGGTAATATGAAATTGTATTTCCTTCTGGTTTCGTAATTGATAATAATTGATAATAATAATAATAACAACAACAACTCCACCTAGGGAGTACACGACCTTGCAGTTGGTGGTGGAGCTTGAGTACCCCCATGAGCCTGAGAGCTATGTCAGTGGTAGCCTAGCTACTGGTAGGGTCTCCCTTGCTGAATAGGTTGAAGGTGAGGGGTCCGACAAAGAAGTACTCCATTTTGAGGAGAGTGGGTAGTAAGTAGAGAGGGAAGGGTCATGAACCTTTGGACTTCCTGTTGTCGGCCCATAGAGGGTACAGGAGAGAAACTGGGTAGTCACACCAGGTCACTGATAAGAGTGGAGGCCCGAACCTTGCATTAGCCAGCGAAGGAGGCTGCCTTCAGCAGTCAGTGAAAATCCCGTAGGGTTTAGTAATGCCGACTGGCGATCGGAGGGACCCCTTGCTGGGCCCTGCGGGAAGATGCCCCGAGGCCACTGAGGGTCGCAGTAACGGATGGCAGGAAACAACCCGAGGGTTAAGTGTGATCTGTGAACTCGAACTTGCGTCCTGCAAATCTTCACTTGAAACCAATGAGTAAAATGGATAGAACAAGAAATGTAATGAATCTTAACGTTACTTGTTCTACCAATGTCCCATACCTGCTCAGAAACCGAGCTAATGTCACCTTGTCGACGTCTGGCCATCCCACGGATGTTAGTCCCAGGGACCCAGAGCCGGCAGGAGCTCGAAGCCATCGTCAGAGATGGACCCGGGATGAATTAAAGGAGGTGATGTGGTGCTTTTACTATGCAAAAGCGAAAAATGGGGGGCTCAGAAACAGAAGTTTTCAAGATATGGAGAGAGCGGAACCCAGATATGAGACCTACCCTAGACTCAAAGAAGCTTGCCAGTCAACGACGATACATACTCAGCAGTGCAAAATTCACAGCAGAACAACTTGCTGACATTGAGAGAAATGCGGAGTATGTACTTCGCTCGAACAATCCACATGACGAACATGTAGAACTTGAAAATGATGATCCCGTGGAAGGTTCATCTCTTTCCAGTTCATCTCTTTCACCACGTCAGTGGTGAAAATTCATCTGGCAATGAATTACACGATAAGGACATAATGCGAAATCTCCTTCGGCGCGAGATAGAAAGAGTTAGTCAACTTCCGTTTGAATCTCGCGAACCGTTGAGGAGAATATACGAAAATGCCAAAGCTAAAAGAGTGATAGAAACAGTGAATTCTGTCTTAAATGTGGTGGTCGAGACCAAGATAGAGATCTAGATATTACTGAAATCAATCACATCATATATGCAACTGGATATCTAGTATCTCAGATAATTTTGGGGCCAGCCAAGAACACCGACGGCCGACAGCAAAATAGAGTAAACAGCTCTGTACCCCAATGGATGAACAGAATTATGAAACGGATAGCCGACACCCGCCGCGAAATATCACTCTTAGCTAAGGCATCTTCTAAATCAACGCACACCTCTAAAGTTCAACGAAAAATATTCAAAGTTGAACAAAAATACCAAATTAAAAATGATACTAGCAGGCTAATGGTAGTTGAAAAGCTAAAAGAGAAAATTCAAGCATGGGCTCAAAGAATTAGACGTTACAAACGTAGAATAGATTTCCGTGTACAGAACCGGTTGTATGAAACAGACGCGAAGAATTCTATCGCAATCTGACTCAAAAACCGAATGGCAAAGCTGTTACTCCTTCAAAGATGACGTCGAAGCATTTTGGGCAGGAATCTGGGAGGAGAGCAGATCCTACAACAAAGTCGCATCTTGGCTTCAATCTGAAGTTGAGGCTGCCGATGAACTTGTGGAAACAGTGGAAGATGTTCACCAATTCTCGGAAGAGGACCTCTTCCAAGCGATTAAGAACATGGAAACTGGAAGTCCCCCGGGATTGATAAGATCCAGATTTATTGGATTAAGAAATTAACAGCAATACATTCTCACCTAGCAAAGGCTGTTAATAAAATTTTAGAAAATCCAAAGGAACTCCCGGAATGGCTCACACGCGGCATCACATATTTGCTACTCAAAGCGGGAAACAGCTCTTTGGCAAAGAACTACAGGCCAATTACTTGTCTGCCGGTACTGTACAAAGTTATCACTGCAGCCATAGCTGACAAAATGTACAGACATCTAGAGAAAAATCATCTAATGCCAGCTGAACAAAAAGGATGTCGTAAAGGCTCTTATGGCTGTAAGGAAATCTTGCTACTGAATAAAGTCATTTTGAATGATGTAAAGAAACGCAAACGTAATTTGAGCATGGCTTGGATTGACTACCAAAAGGCCTTTAATAGTGTACCACACGAATGGATTTTGAAGATCCTGGAGATCTATCGATTTCATCCTAGACTTGTTGAGTTTGCAAGGCTAGTATGAAGTCGTGGAGTACCAGGTTACTAATACACAGCGGAAAGAAAGCAGCAGAAACCAGAAGTATTCAGATTTTCAGGGGTATTTTTCAATGAAATTCACTATCCCCTCTGCTGTTTTGCATTAGTTTGATCCGACTATCGAGACAGTTGTCGCAAGCAGACTTTGGTTTTAAGCTCCATGGTGATGAAAGGTCAGTATCCCATTTGTTTTACATGGATGATCTGAAAGTGTTTGCTAAGAATGAATCGATTCTCTCCCAAATGCTGTCTGTTGTGAATGACTTTAGCAATGACATCTGCATGAAGTTTGGTCTTGACAAGTGTGCAAAAATCAATTTAAAAAGAGGGAAACTCACAACGTCTGAGAACATTGAAATTGATACTCACACTGTGTTTCTTGAGCCAGGTAAAACTTACGAATATCTGGGCATTGAAGAATGTGAAACCATCTCGAACGACAGAATGAAAGAGAGAATTCGTAGGGAGTATTATAGAAGAGTGAGACTGGTCCTGCAATCCGCTCTGAACTCCAGGAATAAAATATCTGCAATAGGTAGTTTGGCGGTACCTGTAGCCGAATACAGTTTTGGACTAGTGGACTGGACTGAGCAAGAAATTCGCACCATGGATCGCAAAACCAGAAAACTGCTAACAATGCATCATGTTTTCCACCCTCGAGCTGATATACATAGACTTTATGTGTCACGTAAGGAAGGTGGAAGAGGCCTCAGACAAATTGAGGCCTCCTGGCACAACGCAATAGTCGGGTTGGGGAAGTATGTAGTCAGCCATCAAGATGACCCTCTAATGAGGCAGGTCATGGAATCTGACCGAAGAATGGGAAACAGAGGCATTGTAAGTGTAGCAAGAAGCATTGCGAACAAGACTATGCAAGACAACCAGAATGACAGAGATACTGAACTTCTGATGCTACTTAACATGAAAGTTGAGACAAATGTTAAAGAAATCGTGGAGAGACAAACCACTCCACGGACAATATCTAAAAAGAATGGACAAGGTGCAGATCAATAAAGATCAATCATTTATGTGACTTAAAAGGGGAAGAATGAAGCCAGAATCGGAAGTACTTGTAATAGCTGCCCAAGATCAGGCGTTGAGAACACGACATTATGATAAAGCGGTTCTCAAAATTTCCCAAGATGATAAATGCCGCATTTGCCAGAAGCAAGTAGAAACCATTGATTATATTGTCTCAGCTTGTCCAATCCTAGCAAAGACCGAATACCTGAAAAGACATGACAGGGTGTGTAACTACCTCCACTGGCAGATCTGTACCGCCCTCGAAGTTCCAAACACATGCCCAAGTGGTACGAACACTCACCAAAACCGGTGACATCTGTTGGATTGTGTACGATATTGTACGACCAACAAATTCAAACTGATCGCACGATAGCAGCAAACAAATAGGATATAATTATCCGGGATTTGGCGAAAAAATCGTGTTTACCTCTCGATGTTGCTGTACCTTGCGATCAAAAACGTCGTTACCAAGGAGGCAGAGAAACGTCTTAAATACAAGATTTAGGAAATCGAGATCAGCCGAATGTGGGGCGTAAAAGCACAGGTCGTCCCGAGAGTTATCGGAGCTCTGGGATTTGTTCCGCAAAATTTGAGTAAGAACTTGTCTAAATTCCCTGGTAATTCAAAAGACTGGGAAGTGCAAGAAATTGCTTTATTTGGAACAGCCCGCATTTTGCTTAAAGTATTGTAGAGGCACTGATAGTCACCGTATCTGCTCCTTAGGTAGCTGGTTGAAACCTGGAGTAGATTTTATATTCAGCCGACTCATAACATCTTTAGTCGTGATGTAATGGATTAATAATAATAATAATAATAATAATAATAATAATAATAATAATAATAATAATAAAGCGTTAGAAGGCAACAAAGAGGCTCCTGCGAGTCGGCGCCCGGCAACGGCCTCCGCGCCGGAGCACTCGCTTTGGTGTTGGGTGAAGCGGCGATGGGCCGCCGCGCCGGGCGCACTGTGCTCCAGCTGTTGTCCTTGCTCGTGCCCGTCATCCTGCCTGCGCTCTCCCACGGGGATGCAGCCAGATCGACTCGCAATTTACTTAACAATTCTAGATTTCACGAGCTTACGCATTCGTCGGAGGGACCGCCGCAAACGAGAATGAGTTTCCGTACATGGTCAGTTTCACGAAAGCACCTAAATAATTTCGTTGGGTTAGTTTGCAACGCTCGTATTACTGTTAACAAGGAGAAACATAGTTGATCGAGAGTATATTGATAAAAACCTGTTGTACAAATGATAGTTGTTGGGCCTTGCAGAATGGCGTTTTTAGAGATTCCGACGATCTCCAAATGGAATACTTTGTATTAAGTTCCAGTAAAGTGTGTATTTTGAAAACACTGCGTCCGTAACCAGAAGAGCAATGAATAATGATATAGTTAAAATTTTAATGGGCATTGTTTTGTACGATATTCGTATATTGAAGAATTATAAAAGGTAGTACACAAATTCTGTTGATGTTCACACACCTCAAAAATATATGTGCTTTTAAATAAATGTATGTGTTGTAACCAGGGACGAACCTGAAGGGTAATCTGAGAGCCTTAGCCTCTTTGCCAAGACAGTGCGAGGGAAAAGGAGATAGTGCGCCCCCCCTTGTGCGCATGCGCGGCGGAGCCAGCCGGTGTCTATCCACTGGCACGATGCCCACTCAGCTAAGGGCCCTACTGATTCCCCCGCGCATAAGCGGTTGAAAAGGTGTCGAAAACTTAATTTTCTTTAATCATTCAGTAACAAAATATTGAAAAAATGGCACATACAACAACAGATTTTGTTGAAATATAATTTGGGTATTCTAAGGCTCCCAGATTACTCTTCAGCTTCGCCATTGGTTCTAACAAACCTAATTTCCTTTGTATTTGTTTAGGGAAGTAATTGCTATTTCATTATTTAGGACCTTTCCTATTAGAAACTTTTCTAAGCCTAAATGATAGTTCAGTCTTTCAATGTTTACCAATGTTGACAAATCAGTCCCCATGCGTAAACGCTATGTGGAAACTCGTACGCTGTTCTCATACATCCAAGCCTCCTCCTCTTTTATTTTAGTATCTGTCATGTCGATGACAGTTATGCATGTATGTATGTACTATGGCGCAAAAGCCCCTGAAAAAGCGTGGGTATACCAGCGGCGTCCCGGCTTTGCGGCCGTGGATTACGGGATACATGTGGTTAGCCCATAGACATCGCTAGGCTGCCTTCTCAAACTGAAGTGAGTTTTCTCATCGTCACACAGCAACATTTACTGGGACATTGCAAGGAAAACGCACACTGTAATCTTGCCCGACCGGGAATCGAACTGGGGCTCGCGTCATGGAAAGCGAGTACTCTACCCGTGAGGGCAACGGTTATGTAATCGGAGCAAAATTATGAATGTTGAACTAATTCTTTAAAAAAACTGTGGCCACCTGTATCCCCGCGGAAAGGACAGCAAATGCTGCAAAAAACGATCGATATAAGTGACCTGTCAATTACTAAAAAACTAAACAATGTTTTAACATATACTTGCAGAAAATTATTATACAGTAAAATCTGTCTAAACCGGAACCTGTGCAAGCCGGAAACCTGCCTAAAACGGAAAACTTCTCCGGCCCGTGAAATTAAATGGCATTTTACACAGCATAAAACGGTACCCCTTCAACGCGGCAACGGAACGGTTTTTCATGTCCTGGAGGGGAAATGAATCTGTATGAGGGGTCATCCATAAATTTCCTAAGGCTAAAAGGGGAGGGAGGGGGTCTGAGGCAGCGTTTCGCTGCGTTACATAGAGATAGGGAAGTGCGTTACAGGGGGAGAGGGGTATTGAAAATATTCGAAATTTAGCGTTACGTAATTTATAGACGGCCCCTGAAACGGAATTCCTACAAATTTAATGTAACTGGCAGAGACACGCGAGATGTTCTTAATGAAATGAATACATCTGCAAGCTTGTTTTAAATTCTCTATCCTTGTGAAACGCGATTTGATCCGTGACAGCCAGACATTGAAGGCCAAGGGCTTCAGCTGTCAGCGTAGAATGGGTCGCTTTGTCTCTCAAGGAGTAGGCCATAGGGGAATTCCCTCGCTCCCGACACTGAGCGTGGGAAGGTGTGCAGGCATGGCTTCTATTCACACGTCTCCTTGCCTCGCGTTTTGAAAATCATAACCACTCAACCAGATACGCGTTTCTCAAGGCCGTGCGGAGGTATCAGAAAGACATAGAACTGGGTAGGTGACGCATTGTGCGTTGAAAAAATCAGCAAGCAGTCGGAAAACAACAACTAGGCGTTAAAGTATTGTGTATTTTTTCAACTCAGCAAGCTGTCAGTGAAGAGTGTTTTATATTCATTTACTTGGTGATTTCTTCCATAAATACGTTATATGATAATTTATTTTGATAATTATGATTAAGTCATTTAATTTACTACTTTCAGGGCAGAAATGTCAATATCACAATGGTCAGAAAATGGACAACCTTGCATAAACCGAATTTATTTTGTGTCCCGATCGATTCCATCGTAGATTCTATTGTAATATGTTGCGAAAGACATGAAGAATGCCCTTTTCAGGGACGGGTCAAGGAATACGCATTCAAAACATTTTATACATTGAACCATCTGGCAACGCTGGCTGTCTTGGTCTTCCATTTAGTTTATAAAATGAATCGATATCGAGTTAAGTATAACGAACTTCTTATGCGCGTTAAAAACATAATAGAGTGACAATGCGAACAATGTCATAGTTTAAATCAATTGACATTGATACCAGGAATTTTAGTAAAAGTGCCATGCTTTTTGAAGGACTGGCACTGGGTTGTACATTTAGCCATCTGGCAACGCTGGCTGTGTCTTGGGCTGCGCAGGTGTGCTTGATGAAGTCCGGGTCTCGCTCTTGCGGGGCCACTCTCTTCGCTGAGACGTGGGTGCTCAGCGCCGCCCACTGCGTCGTCGACTTCGATCACACCCTCCATGGGACTCCGTACGTTCCATTAAAAGCTTTTACACACCCGTTCATTCACATTCTAAATGCTTCTTTATGCACGGCAATGTTTCCAGATATTTCCAATGAAGAGAATGTGTGAAAGAAACTTTTTTATGGAAAACTATTCTAAGGAAAAATGAAGAGTTTTCAAACCCACAAAACCCCGATTTAGAAAATCAGATTGTTTGGAAACTTTCACTTTCCCTTTCTTTAATATATTGTTTCATCAGTGGATCAACATGAACATCTATTGGAATATTTTTGGATCTTTATAAAACTTTTGAAGTCCTTGTCCATAACATCTTGCTCTCAAAATTACTTACATATCGCATTGTGGTATTGTTTTTCATCAATTAGATATCTTAATACCTAAACATCGATCTCAAAGAGTAGAAATACCTTTCTGGCACGGAAGAACATTATTTACGTATCATCCCAAATCTTTGCCAATTGAGCCTGAGGGCCCGTGCGGTTCACTCTTAGGTCGTATACTTTTTACTTTCTCGCCTGTACGTACGTAAGAGATAAAATATTGTGTTCGTGAGTGGGAAAACAGCAAATTTTCGACGCGAAAACTCTTATTGCCGGTTTTTGATAATGAAAAAGTGGATAAATCTTGATCCTATACACTTGGTGTTCCATTTAAAACGGGTTTGGGGAATCTCGAAAAGTGTACATCAGGTCAAGAAAAGTGGAGAATTAAAATTGTTCATATCGATGGGGCCCATCCAAGGACACCAAACTCGAGCCGCCACCCTAGATTGCAGTGTGGGGGGGAGAAAACAAAAAAATATTACATGGAAATCCTCGTTTTTTATTGCAGATTCGGATCATCCGGAAAAAAATATGTAACGTTGATTAAACTTTTTTTCGATTCGTCGTAGACGGCGCCGTAATCGGCAAACACCACAATAAGCGAAAAAAATTAGAAATGAATTTTCTTGATAATTGCACATCAAGTCCAAAAAAAGTGTTCAATAAGTTGCAAGAAGCTACTCGATGATACCAAACGTCACAATGTAGGATATAAACATTTTTAAATAAACTACATTTAGCATGACCCCAAAAAAGCAACGATATCAATTCTTTCTGCAATTGTCAACATTTTTTATTTGTTATGCAATGATTTTGCTACTTGAAATTATTCACTTTTCTGTCTTTCCCGTATACGTACGTATTCACGGAGTGATATACGTTGTATAGGGAAAGTTATGTAATGCTGCGCGAAAAAATGGCCAATTTTCGGCAGAAAAAATCAATTGCCAGGCCGTGAAAACGAAAAAGTGGATAAAATCAGTAGCTTAAATAAGAAAAAAAATCCTCTAACACGTGGTGTAGCCAGAAACCCTATTTTGCGGGTCCCTGATATCGAAAAACCAATTGAAAGGAAAACGTCCGTCTGTCCGACCGTCTGTCTGTCCGTCTGTGAACACTGCTAGCGCCTAAACCATACGTACAATTTCTTCCAAAATGGATATTCCCCGGTCGATCTGATTCTAGTCGAAGCTTTGAGATTTTGAAAAAGCTTCTTCAAAATTTGGGGGTCCTTTATATGAAGCCCCCCGGACATTTTCAAAATTTTCTCAAAAACGGTTCCAAATTTTTTCTTTAAATTTCTTATATGAATAGAGTAAAATACACTTATTAACATGGCATAGGTCCGATTTTCACGAATAACTGAATTTTTAAAAATTGTGAAAGTTTGAATTTTTTTCGGCGTCTTTCTCTAATTACAAAATTGAAGATAGTGATTTTTTTCTTCAAATAAAATTTGTTCTGCATATTGAGTTCTTTCATAAAGGTCATATAAATGTTTTTCAAAATTTTAGTAGTTTTCCCGCAAAATTGCGTGCAATATGTGCAATTTTTAAAAATTACAAAAACAAGATTTTCTCAAAAACGGCTCCAAATTTTTTCTTTAAACTATTGGTAGGAATAGTGGTAAATGTACTCCATCAGATGACATATAGAGCAATATGGCTTTTAGGTTTTTTTTTTCAAAAATTACAAAAATGTAAATTTTTTCACATGTTTCTCACGTCGATAATATTTACATTAGCGGCGATTTTTTCACATTATATTTACAAGTACATGTGCTTTAAATAATGTCAAGTAAAGTTTCTCGGAAACACAACCGTTTTGTGTGAAAAGTAGCTCAAAATTTCGCATTTTCAGAAACGCTCAAACGCCATTTTCTCATATATGGCTGCAAATGTTTTCTTGAAACTTTTGTAACAGATAGTGCTAATTACACTCTTTAGTATAGCGTAATGTTTATTTTGAGTTATTTTTTTTTGTTTTTTCAAAAATTACATAATTGTAATTTTTTTGAAAGATCTCTCACATCTTTAATATGCACATTACCAGCAATTTGTAAACATTATTATATTTGTGAGTGTAAGTGCTTCAAATAACTTCAAATAAAGTATTTTGAAAACTCAAACATTGTCTGTGAAAATGAGTTTCAAATTTCGCATTTTTAGTAGCGCTAAAACGCCATTTTCTCTTAAACGGCACATAAGTTTTAAAAGAAAATTTGCTATTTATGACTAGATTTTTGTGTTCTTTAATATTGTAAAATTAATGTTTCCGTTCTACCAATAGGAAACCGAAAAATTAAGAAAATGACAAAAAAATGTACTCTTGGTGGTGATAGATGACAGCTGGCAAGAAAGAGTTTGTGGCAATTCCGAATAGCTAGCGAAGACCCAAGGAAATAGAAAACTAATACGGGAAAGTCTGTGCCATTCTGTAGCACCACTAGTTCAATTATATCAGAATGTACTTCTTTTATTTTAAAGACAGAAAACTGTTTTAGGATAACTGTTTTATATAAATATATTACATGTTATACATACTCGTATTAGTAACAGCAACGTTTCGGATAATAATTCAGGTTTAAATGTTAAGACATTTAAGCCTGAAATGAAAAGAATTATTTTACGAAACGTATCTGCTACTATTATGTATCACATGTAATATATTGATATAAAACAGTTATCCTAAAACAATTTTCTGTCTTTAAAATAAAGAAACAAATACATTCTGATAATAATGTTGCTAGTGCAAATTACGAAAGTAAACTGACCACAGAGCTCACTGCACGGATTTTTATAAAACTTTAGTTGTTCAAACAGCCAGAGGAGCGCTGCAGTGGGCGCTACTCATTTTTCCATCCTGGAGAGAAAAAGTGGAGTTGTCCTGTGGAAAAAGGCACATGGTGACATTTGGTATCATTGAGTATTTTCTTGAGAATTATTGAACACATGTTGTTTTTTCTTTTTGATGTGTAATTGTCGAGAAAAACTAGTTTTTTAAAACTTTTTTTGCTTATTTTGTTTTTTGTCGCGCCATCAGTCACGAAACTGAATAAACATTAGATACGAAAGTATCGAATTTTCGGGAATCGAAATCTGCATTAAACTTCTGTTGCTAAAACCACACCGCACCAGCGGGCCGCACAGCGAACACCTCACTAGCGGGCAAGCTCTTAGCCCCCGACCGGTCTCACTGCATATTTAGTAGTGTAGTGCATGTTAGTGGAAGTGTGTGTGTGTAAGAGGAGAGGATAGGACAAGGAAGAGGAAGGAAAGATCGCGCGAGGTCCGTGGCCCGTTTGTTAGGGTAGTTCTCCGGCATTCGCCTGGTGTTCATCGGAGAAACCACGGAAAACTACCGATTGCTAGAATTCTCCTCCTAGAGCCGGCCGCTAGAATTCTTCCTCCAGACGGCGACTGAATTCGACCTAGCTGGCAAGCTAGTGCTAAAACTCTAGCACCGTGACCGTCGGAACTCGAACGCTAAGAGCTCCCGGTCAGATGCCCTGCAGAGACACCAACTGACGTCCTGCGCCACCGAAGCCTGTTTCGTTTGCTAGCGTATTTCAGGAGCTCTTATAGATCAATACAACAGTGGGATGGCTGCAGATCGACAGTTTGAAACAGATTAACGTCTTGATGTTGGCGAATGGAATGGAGTTTTGGAGTATCGAATTTGTGTTGATATATTTTAATACTGAATGAATTCACTTTTCGCGCCTAATAAATTACGATTGGTAATGACTTTTACAAATGATGAGGTGTGTTAGTTATTTAATTATAAATAATAATGTATTGTATGTATTATAATTTTACGTAATCGTTACTTATGCTAGACAGTATGTGTTTTTGTAGCACTACTGGTTGATTAATGTTTTGTGTTGTGTGTCTGGTACAGTGTTTTCACGTATCCGGCCAGTACATTCACAGTCATAGTGGGTTCAACAACGTGCCCGTATGAAGGACAAGGTCAACTTCTGTATGTGGATGGGGTGTACGCTCACCCTAAATTCCATATTCAGCGCATGTCGAACGACATCTGCATTCTCAAGGTAACAAAGGACCAAATAACACAGGTACACAAAATAAAAAAAAGACCCAAAGACTTGACACAAGTTACTCTACGTATTTTGACGTGCTGAATCAGAATCTGAAGCCAAAATTGAGCCATCATCTTTCAACTTTTTTATCGCAGAAAACCGTCGCGACATTTTTTTTGTTTTTGGGAGGTTGTCAGTATATGTGGATATTACATTTGAATATTAGGACAAAAATCTAGAATTCCAATTTTTAAAATGATGTAATTTTCAAGCGGTACGTTATTTACCAATGATATTTTAGAGAAAGTAACTATACTGTAATGTGTAAAAGCACAGGAAAATTAAGGATGTCTAATCGTATTCCTTCTTTGACAAATTACTCTCTGAAAATCGAATATCTTCGAAATCGAAAATCTTCATTCATTCACATTCCGTAGATTTGGTTGCATATATTTTCTCAAATAAAACCATAGAAGGTATTGAAACCGCCTCCGCCTCCCACGCACCTAGCCTGTGGGCTGCGTGAAACGTGTCTATGAATAGTCAAATTATTATCTAATACCTATTCACTAGGGAATGGGTATGACTTGTTACTGCCAATTTGAGTCATAAAGAAAGTTAGTCATTGAAATTTAAATAAAATATAATAAAACTATATTCTAATTTTGAAATTACAAAAAATATTACAACCTTCAACTCCTTCACTTCAAAAAAAATTTCTACACTTCGTTAGGAAATGTTAATACCGTGTATCGATAACTTATTAACCTTGAGCTCATACATCCCCTTTGAAATGGATAACCACAGATCACATAGAAATGCCAATATTCACAAAAAAGTACACTTTATATACACTTAACAATGAACAATATTACTGAAAAAGAAAGAAACGTAACAAAAAATTACCTTACACATATTGTAAAAAAAATTATAACATGTAAGCAACCAGCTTGAATTACAGTTTTGTTTCACTTTTGTAATTACTTTTAACAAGGTCGTGAAATTCTCTTTTTTTCTCAATACTGATGTATTTTCTCTTTCAAAAATCTTATCAAAATTTCATTAAAGAAAAATATTGTTAAAAACTCTTTTTTCTTTACTATTGAATTGTTGATGAACATCAATATTATTTACCCTCGTAAATTTCTGGTACAAAAATTAATATTTTACAAAAACCTTTCCATTTAATCTGGGTTCTATTTACAACAGTATGAAAGATTATAAATTTATATTCAAATTTCTCAAACTCTATAAAAATATACCGGCAAAATTAATAAATTACTCTTCAAACGAGCGCTTGCCTTTTGAACTAGGTCGTTGCTTGATGTTTCACTATGTATAAAAGTTCGGGTGACTTACAGTAATTCTTCTTTCCCAAATACCGTTCATCGAATGTGGCGCGATTCTCGAAGTAGGCCCCGCTTCCGCTAGCCACACAATCCTTCTGCTGCGAAGGTCCCAGTCTTCTTTTCCTGAGTCAACGAATTCTAACTTATACTCTTGAAGTTTCCAATTACCAGTTCAACCATATAATTCCAATAAGATGAGGAAATTGAAATAAATTCCAAACGAAATTGAATAGTAATGATGTGAAATTGTAATCAAATTAGAAATGGCGTAAATTGGAAAATCTAAAATCAGAATCAAAAAAGCTGTAAATGAGAAATACATTCTGCCATTAGAGAAAGGTTTTCCTTTACACAATGTGCTACGAATAATACGAATTTGTATTAATGTCAAAATTCGCATTACATTGGATTTTGCACGATCTTGCATCCTTTGTGTTTAATCATATTGCTGAATAATATTAGTATCCATTAATATTGAAATTGATGTAAATTCTTCCTGTTGATCCTGGTATATAATTGGAGGTGTTGATGGTATGAATAAATATATATTTTGACCATATAGGATCAATCAATATTGACTTCAGGAATTAAAAAATTTAAAAATATTTACATTGCTTTTACATCAAAGCATTACATTTCACAAAAACCTTGAAGGCTTGCTTTGCCAATGCCACATGTTCATTCAATTATTCGAAATATTTATAATTTATATAATACCTTAACATATCTAAATGTGCTGCTCTCCTTAATTGCCTAATGTAACTACTTGATTTGTCAAGCCTTCAAGGTTTTTGTGAAATGTAATGCTTTGATGTAAAAGCAATGTAAATATTTATCTCAGTAATTTTAAATTCTATTGTTATCTTAATTTGTATACCATTGTCAACCTGTTGCCATAATTGTTCTTGACAAGGCATGTACTAAACGTGCGAAACGTTGAAGCCATAAATAAATATTTTTAAAATTTTTAATTCCTGAAGTCAATATTGATTGATCCTATATGGTCAAAATATATATTTATTCGTACCATCAACACCTCCAATATCCATTAATAAATTACTTCAATGAAAATTTGTTAGCTTTAGTAAGCTTTCTAGCGTTCTGTTCACTTCGTTCGTCAAATTCAGCTCCTGTGCACGACGTGCTCACGATGTTTCTCACAGCTGTCCCCTCTGAGAAAATGGCAGATCTCAGTATCTGAACATAGTAATTCGGCCTTTCGACGAACTAATTCTGATTGGTCCTTTGATTGTCGTCGCAAGTGCGTTCAGAAACGATTACAATTCTTTGTGGCGTGATCTGTTGTCCATCAAAGAAAGTATTAACCTCTGTTTACTCTGTCTCGTGGGGATAATATTAACTCCTTCGGCTTGAAACCAGACTAGCGGTTACAGTAGGTAAAAAACATTTCGTTGTGTAGGCCAGAGTGTACTGAATCCAATGCTTTTTATTCTAGAATGCTAGAACAACCCAGAGCTGAGTAATTCAGAAAAGAATAAATGTCTACAAACGCAAAAAATGGTGCACGACGTAAAACAAAAATGGCCGCCATTTGTAACCTAGATACAATAAAAAAGTTAAAGATGTTTTTGAACAGCCAAAACGTAAGGAAATTTGTGTACAAAATACGATTTTTTTTCGAGATGGTCGAACGACCTAAACTTAGAACCCCTTAAAATGGATTGAAAACTGCATTGCAATAACTTCAACCGTTCAAAAACTGCGGGTGGTACTAAAGTTACGTGACTCACCTGTATATGTATTGTGACGTGCCCTTGGCCGTCCAGGGTCCTCCTAGCGCGGGCAGCGGCAGGGGTCACGCCGCTCACGCCGGTAGGGTCGTCGAACAGAGACAGCAATTTTTTCTTGATTTCCCTGAAATGGGAAATCGGGGTTGAAGGGTGAGATTCTTGTCTTCCAATGAAAAGAAACGCAAATGCATTTGGGCAAACAAGCAACAATTAACAAAGATATACACGAGTATCTACTACTCTTATGAGGTCTTGCCAGAACCAATGTCACTTATCCGTGGTTTCATTCCTACGGTGAACAATGCAGAAGGGCTTCCTACGGCCCCAAAACAATGCCATGTGCAGAAGGGCTTGCTATGCCCTCAATGTTTTTTATAAAATTTCACTACATTTCAAGTACAAATCACGCGATGACTACTAGCTTTTTCGAAAAATTCTACATGAGCGTCTTTAAAAAGCTGATTTTTACAAGCCTTTGTATGAGGGAAAAACCTTTATATTCAATTTTGAGCTTCTGAAATGTTAAGTTTTTGAAATTTTCCAAAAAGCGGATAGTTCGCCGTAAATGGGACTAGCACCATATTTTTTTACCATCCCTTGGTACATTCGAGGAGGAAGTTTAAAGAAAAACATTGGAACGGTATTTATGAAAAAATAATAATTGCACACATTTCGCGCAAAATAACACGAAAATAACTCATATATCCGAAAAATTGAACATGACCTTATTTCAATATCTAACTTTAGGGGAACTATTTTTTAACAAAAATTTATATTTTCAATATTATAAATGTTGTGTACCAAATGAAACAAACCTCTGCGTTCTGCAACAACAATTTATTATTCATAAAATCCCAATAATAATACACAAAATTCTGCCAGGAGTCCCAATATCGGAGATAAGTTTTTATAGCCGGGTCGTTATACTGATTACAAAATGCCGTTAATCAAGAATCACAAGTACGTGCGCCGGGTACAATGTCCAAGTCAGTTCATGCTCTACTACTCGCTATCGGTGATGGAATAGCGGGGCCCTGGCCTCGCGGCTGCCTCGTCGGCTTTTCCACCCCTTCGCAGGGGAAGGGAGTCTGCTGCGTGCCCCCTCTTCTACAGGAGGAGGGAGGGGGGGGCGCCTTCCACGCCTTGGCCGCTCTCCTGGGGCGGTGAGGCGTATCGCTTCTGCAGGCGCTCTCTGCGGCGCCTGTGCTGGCCTCTGGCGTTGCTGGCGGACTTTTGTAGTGCCGGCACAGGCGGACACTACACCCTCCCCACCTAATTGTGGGAGTATGGGGCGAGGTGCTTTCTGCAGGCGCGCTCTACGGCGCCTGTGCTGGCCTGTGGCGCTGCTGGCGGACTTTTGTAGTTCCGGCGCAGGCGGACACTACACCCTCCCCACCTAATTGTGGGAGTAGGGGGTGATGCGCTTCTGCAAGCGCGGGCTGCAGCGGCTGGGTGCTGCCTTCTGCTTCTTCTGCTGCTGCTACCGATCAGGCAACTGCACCGGTCGCGCCTCTTTCTCAGAGACTGCGTTCTGCATTGCGGCGTCGCTGCATGCAGGCGGGCCCGCCCGATCAGCCGCGGCCCCGTTTGCCGCTGTTCAACTGCTGGTTGGCCACCCGGTGCTGCTGTTGCGACTGGTGCTGACTGCTCGTCGGGCTGCTCGTTCTGCGGCGGCAATTCAACTTCGAGTCCGCCGTTCTGAAAACTAAACAGCCTGTCTGAGTTTTCGTCCTGTTCACTTTGCCTTACCGATTGTGGTTTATCAATGCCGGGTATGTAATACGTCCGGTGCCTAACATATTCCTGATACCGCCCTGGCGGGGGCTGCTGTAGCTGCTGCTGATTGATGCTGATGAAACCACGGCTCCGGTTGTCGCCGCTGCGTATCCGTCCCTGATGTGGCTTCGTGCCTCCCCACCTAACTGTGGGAGTGGGGGGCGATGCGCTTCCGTAGGCGCGCTCTGCGGCGCCTGGGCGCCGTCTTCCGCTACTTCTCCTGCTGCCCACGCAGGGGCTACTGCATCTGCTGCCGATGATGGTGCCACCGCTTCGGTTGCTGCTATGGCGCCTCCGTCCCTGAGGCTGTGTCCTGTCTCCCGGCCTCGCTGCTGTGCGGTTGCCGCTGCTGCGGCGGCTGCTCCGGGTACAGATTCTGCTCCTCTTCCCCGGGGACCATCTTCTGCGTTTCGGCGTCCGTTTCGCTTGGCTGCTGCCGTTGCTGCGACTGCTGCTCCTGCGGGTGTGCTCTCTAAACAATTTCAAAACTGAAAATACAACCAAAATTGTGCTTCTTGAGGACAACCCTGTCATGTCTCTTAGTTGTCGCCCGACTAGTTTCCACAAAAACAGCCTAACAGCTACTTTCTTCAGTTTTTTCTTTCTCTTAACAGCCCGCCTGTCAGTACAATAATTACTAATGTTCGTCACTTGAACTATCACATTGCGCTTCAAAGATACTGCTTTGCTGCCTAGGCTTCCTAAGTTCACCCGTGGGCTTACACTCGCCCATCGCTTACACTCGTACCCGTTTGGTAGCTTGCACTCTAACTTGCCGCCCGTGGCCCTGGCGCCATCGCCTTGAGCCAGGCGTCTACTTCTACGGTGCACTACGCGACATCTAACCTTGCATTGCTTACCACCATTATTTGTGAACTTCATACCTCTACTTCGGGCTTTCGCCAACTCTTTCATACCAAACTTTACTCGAATTGCTTTCTTTCGTGTTGCTGACACCTCTACTTCTAACTCCAAATGCATTGGTGCTTTACCGTTCTGGTCACTGTCTATACTTTTGGAAACGAGCTCTGTCTTATCATCACAACTGCCACCGTCTAACTCTTTGCTACTAACCGCGGCAGTCCTGTTGTCGCTATCCAGCCTGTATTGCCCCGTCTTCTGCTCTTTACAGCACTGTCCGTTGCGCTCTTGCCTACAACTTACAATATGATCGTTGTGTGATTCTATTTCCCTACTCTCAGCGCTTACGCTTTCATCTGCACCACTATTTACTCTACCATTACTACCAGTTTTACCCATCTTAACAATTACTTTACCATTACTTTCAGTTTTATACATATTACAATTTACTTTACTATTACTTTCAATTTCATACATATTTACATTTCTAATCAATAGCTTATCACTAGCAACTACGTTATCTGTTACCGAGCCTTCACTAGTCTTCCTTTCGTGTAAACTTCGCTTCAACGTTGTAAGCTCGCTCACCGACACGCTCAAAATTTCCCTCATGCTACTATGACCGTTCATTGGTCTACGCTCACTCTCCGATCTGTTCACTTTCTTACTCTTGCTCTGAGCTCTCTCAACGTTTTGCCTACTTCTACTACTGTCAGTTTCAAAGTCACAATACATTTTTCTACATAATTCTTCCTGATCTACAACTGTATATTTTCATTCATTGCTAATGAATATGTCACGAAAATTCTGCATTCCTATCTGCATCTTGCTACAATTCACTTCACATCTAAGGCTTTCTGCTGCTCTATCTTGCTCCTGATTACTACTACTCTTTTGAAGTCTGTTTCTCTTCACAGACCAGTTGCCGTTACAAAGATTCCTACCTGGCTTACTTGTGCGCACTTGATCCTCGCCGAGCGTGTTCACCTTCGCTGAGGGGTCACCGTTGTGGTAGCTCACTGCAGCCTCGTCTCCTACCGGGAACGTGGCGACCTTTCCTCGTCTGCCACGCGTCACTCTAGCGCCGAGTCTAGCGACTACCTTGCTGCTTGGCGTCGCTTGGTCCACGACCTCTCTGGAGGTGGCAATGTCCCTCTCGCCAGCCTCGCTAGAAGCCGGGAACGTGGCGACCTTTCCTCGTCTGCCACATCTCACTCTGGCGCCGAGTCCAGCGACCGCCTTACTGCTTGGCGTCGCCTGGCTCGCGACCTCTCTGGAGGCGGCAATGTCCCTCACGCCAACCTCGCTAGAAGCCGCCGCTACCACTCCCTTGGCCTCGTCCTCCACGCTCCGTGATGGCGCCGGCTGCGGCGCATCCTTCAAAAAAGCTTGATTAAGCTGCACTCTACTCTGGAAATCACGTTGCCGTTCTTTCTGCCCGACCACTCGCTGCTCCCTGTGCTCCTTGTGCAAGGCCAGCTGCTGTTGACATTGGTTCTCCTTAAATTTTAAACTTTCTACTGGTTCGTGCGGGCTGCGCTGCTGCAATAACTCGTCAGGCTCGCTACTAGGAATGCTTAAAAAAAATGCGCGCTTGCTGTCTTCGTCCGTTACCTTATGGAAAGCGAGGTGTTGCTGCAACCTCGCCGCGTACGAATACCATTTCTCCTTGCGCGCGTCGAAGCAGGGAAAGGACGGTATTATCTGCCGCTGAGCCGCTGGCGTGGCCATGGCCGTGATCGCTTGCAGAAAGGCCGCGTGCTGCTGTAGCTCGCGCTTCTCCCGTCTTTCCTGCCATTCTTCTTGTCGTTGTAACTGCTGTAATTGCTGCTGCTCTTGTCGTTGTAACTGCTGCTGTATAAGCCCGATGAGTTGTGCCGTCTGGTCGCCTGTTGCCATCTTCTTTTACCTCGTCGCCAAATAAATTGTTGTGTACCAAATGAAACAAACCTCTGCGTTCTGCAACAACAATTTATTATTCATAAAATCCCAATAATAATACACAAAATTCTGCCAGGAGTCCCAATATCGGAGATAAGTTTTTATAGCCGGGTCGTTATACTGATTACAAAATGCCGTTAACCCTTAACTGGTATCGTCGGGTCACATTTGACCCAGAAGAATTTCTTTTTTGTTTAAACCTTGCAATTTTGCCGCAATTTGCCTGTGCTGCCACCTGATCCCTACACTCTATACTTATGGGCAGTGGTGTTTTAGAACTCATGGAAGGAAGTTGATTTGTCCTTGCAGTGTGTGTTCCGGGTCAGTGGAGACCCGACGATACCGTTGACGTTAGTCTTTTAATTATAGTGTAAAAATCGAAGTCTGTTTTCTCAACAATGGAATATGAAGAACTTTCTGTACAAATTGAACAGTAGCTTGCAGAGGTAGATAGTGATCTCAGTGACGCTTCAACAATAGACAGAGATCATGATTCATGCAGTGAAAATGATGAGGGTAACGAGCCGAAGAAACGGAATCGCTGTTCTCTTTGACCGTCATCAAAGGTCAATAAATATAACACAGTCTGCTGTCAGTGCAACAAAACTGTTTGCAAAACCCACAGTTAGTAAAAGTGTATTGTAATAAGTGCGTAGAGTCTGAATAAATTACATCCCGTCCATAACTGCATAATTATTTGGCTAATTATAAACAGACAAAAAATTAAACATTTGCTGTATACCACTTTTGCATGCTTGCAAAGTTTATGAATTAAGTAGCATTCTTGTGTTTTTCTGTCCCTATTATGTTTATACAAGTGCTAGCTCTTCATTTTGACCCGTGCCAATGAAACATTTCTAGTATTTTGAAAATTGAATCCCTTTTCAAATTGATCTCATCTAACCCATGTAAATATATACGAATTCAGAAATATGGTACTATAGACACACAAAATGAATTTAATTGAAGAAGTCTTTCAGTTACAATCCTTGAGGGAAGTTGTTTTAAGATTTATATCGATTTCTAGTTTCATTAAGTAAGAATTAATATGCCAAATTACAAAATTAATTTCTGGGTCTGCGGTGACCCGACAATACCGTTTACGTAACCAAAATCCATGATACCAGTTAAGGGTTAATCAAGAATCACAAGTACGTGCGCCGGGTACAATGTCCAAGTCAGTTCATGCTCTACTACTCGCTATCGGTGATGGAATAGCGGGGCCCTGGCCTCGCGGCTGCCTCGTCGGCTTTTCCACCCCTTCGCAGGGGAAGGGAGTCTGCTGCGTGCCCCCTCTTCTACAGGAGGAGGGAGGGGGGGCGCCTTCCACGCCTTGGCCGCTCTCCTGGGGCGGTGAGGCGTATCGCTTCTGCAGGCGCTCTCTGCGGCGCCTGTGCTGGCCTCTGGCGTTGCTGGCGGACTTTTGTAGTGCCGGCACAGGCGGACACTACACCCTCCCCACCTAATTGTGGGAGTATGGGGCGAGGTGCTTCTGCAGGCGCGCTCTACGGCGCCTGTGCTGGCCTGTGGCGCTGCTGGCGGACTTTTGTAGTTCCGGCGCAGGCGGACACTACAATAAATTGTAGGAAGACGCTCCAATACATTGATCGGCTAAACCGGTCAGCGATTTTCTCCAATATTGATGTTCCCCAATCGTGGATGACCTGAATTTGAAACCGATATTTTAATTTTGGGGGTATTTTACATGAAAGCGCTCGTAGGTAGATCATTGGTCTGCGTGCTACCTTTCCACGACGCGACCCTAGGTTCGATTCCCGGTCGGGTAAGATTATAATGTGCATTTTCCTTGCAATGTCCCAGTATATGTTGCTTTGTTACTATTGGAAAACTCACTTCTCCGGTGGAGAAGACCAGAATCCGACCTTTGTACTAACCACATGTACCTCTTAACCAATGGTCGCGAGGTCGGGACGCTGCTGGTAGACCCTGGCTGTCACGGGCTGTTGCGCCAAGTAGGGCTACAATCAAACCTTTACATGAACTCCTGGAACATTTTTCGAATTTTCAAAAATTGGCTCCATCGTGTTTGATTAAATTTTGTTGTTGTATAGTGTGAAGGACTGTTTGAGAAAATGGTGCAGGTCTCATGTTCGTTAAAACCCTGATTTTTCGAAAATTGCAAAAGTTTAAAATTGTTTCGGAATCTTCTTACAACTAAAATATTTAAGTTTTTCTCCTCTAATGAAGTCTGTTCCTTAAAAGATAGGTTTTGAAATAAAGTCATGTACAATTTGTCGACAATTCGCATACGTTTCACGTAATTTGCGAGAAAATATGTGCTGTTTTAGCTCCACTAGTTTTTATTAAGAACTTGCATAGCAAATACAAGTTGTTAATCTGAACGTACTCGCTGGAGGTGCCATTCTAAGGCTGTAATCGAAGATTTTATAGTGTGGGATCTCTCTGTTTCAGCTGAAACAACCTGCGCAAATCTCCGAATCTGTGCAGCTGGTGCCCCTACCTAAGGACACCGTTGACGCGCCAGAAGGAACTGAGTGTGTAGCTATTGGCTGGGGCGTCTCCACACCACAGTCAGTAATACAATCTCATTATCCTAAGGGGGTGAGTTTTTATTGCGATTTATTGCTTACACGAAATGTTCATATTAGAATCAGGGGTGTCCAACTTGCAAGACCCCAAAGGCCACATCTAAAACCTTTAATATGGTTGCGGGCCATATTTTCATTACTCGGACGATCCACACGTGACCTCGTATTGTTGATCTCGTCAGTTCACCCTGTTGCTCAGAAAAGGGAGAAGGGAGACGGAACGATGCGTGATATCAGACTCTACCATTCTTAACGTAGTGAAACACATTGGGATGATTTTAAATTCCTGAGTTTATGAGAAAAAAATAATTAAACTAAACTTAACCATTTTTTTTACTTTAGGGGGCGTTGACCCCGACAGGGCGCATACGCTAGGCGCAATATTCTCGCCCAACATGGATGCAAGGTATTTTCACGTTTGTCTAATAACCTGTCGCGGACCACAATGAATGGCCGCATGCGGCCCGCGGCCCACGAGTTGGTCAGCCGTGATGTAGGTTGACGTTACCGGAGATTTCGCCCCGAGGAAGGTCACAGTGGTGACCAAAACATTGGCTACTCTGGCGTCTCCGGGACAGCCAAGTATCCAAATAATCTTTTTGTATTAAATGAGAAACACCGCGGAGAAAACTTAATGAACTTAAAAAATATTACGAAATGGTTATAAGTACTGGCATAGAGCACAGTATACTAGTAACAGTACACAGTAACTAGTAACAGTGTTTTACACTTCTCCGGTTTCTAGAAATTTTCTTACGTGGGCTGTTTTCGTCAGCAATTTCAGGTGACATGAAAGTCTGTACAAGATTTCGACTAGTTTTTGAGAAATAACATCGATGTTTAATTTTCACAAGTAAACTTTAAGGAAGTATATCGGAGTGTACGATTTTATATGACTAGACATCGGATGTTTAGGCACTAGAAATTTGCCTTTTAGGCGCCAAAAAAGGCACTGAAATTGTGAAAAATAAGGAGAAAAAAGGCACTGTTGTAAATTACATTCACAATAAAATTAAAAATTATTTGTAAAACTCCATATATATTTACAACTCTTCTACATTTTATTCTTAATAGTTCCCATTGCAATATATTACCAGTAACTTTTCAAGGACTGCAATTTCAAATCTGCAACGATTGAGAGACAAAATCAGTTTGAATACAGAGAAGAATTTCTGAACATTCGCTGATGTGTCTGGCATATATTTTAGAAGTCCAAAATTAGTAATACTGAAACTTTCTGGGAATTTACATTTACTTCCACTCAAAAGGTGCCCTCGGTGTATTGTCAATCGACCATTTTTTCAGAACGTGGCTAGTATTTATGAAATAGGGAAATGGAGAAAATATGTTGGTAAACTTTCAGGAATTCTCTCGTATTTCAAAATAGAAATACATGAATTGAAGGTTTCGTAATGAATGGTCAGGTCGGACCATTGCCGATTTCTTAGCATTGTATATAAAAATAATACATAAAAGGGCAAAAACGTGTAATAATTCTAAAGAAAAGGCATTTATGCAAAGAAAGGCATTTATGCTAAAATAAGCAAAAATGAGCATTGTAAAACTTCGTGTATATCATCATTTGTCATGATTCGTGCACATATATTATCAGCCTTTAAATAAGTTTGCTAGAAAAAAATAGGCATTTCCCTAAACATCCGATGTTTAGGGAAATACCCCCTCCAATTACCCTGGAGGGGCGGAAATTTATTCAATTTTCTGGGGTACAGCTGAGCTGCAGCCGATTAGGCTTTTGAAGCGGAATTCAGCGCCTATCTTAAATAAACTGTTAGCTTAAAACTATCTTAAAATTAGTACTACATCTATTGCCGCTTTGGTCATTGGCTAGCAATTAAATATAGGTTTTGATGGTGCATTCTGTAAAGTTCTTTATGTTGTTCGTTTTCTCTTCTTTTCTTCATTTAATCATGCACGCTCACATTCATTCTTAAACTATATTTACAAGCACATTCACTCGCACGTTCATACACATGATCTTCCTCCGCTGGACGCTGGACGGCGGGGACTACACGTCGGCTTGCAGAATTTTCCTTAGTCTGGTATCTCTCACCAGCGGGGGCTCGCCCCAGTCACTGCTGGTCTCCCGACAACTATGGTAGGGTAGTGCGTGTGTGTATATAATTAAGGGATGAGGATAGGACTAGGAAGAGGAAGGCGAGATCGCGCGAGGTGCGTAGCCTATTTGTTAGGATACTGCTTCGGCATTCGCCTGGTGTTGATCGGAGAAAACATGGAAAGCTACCTATCAGAGCAGCCGGCCGCTATAAATCTTCTCCAGACAGGGACTGAATTCGAACTAGCTACCTATCTAGTATCGAAAATCCTACCACCGTCGGGGCTCGAACCATAGGACCTCCCGGTCACACGGCACAGTGATGATATCGGTTGATGTCCCATCTAAGTCGGTGGATAAATTGAAACCAGCGCGTTCTAGTCTCTTAAAATCTGGCTTTCGGACTCTTTAGAAGGAACTGCATTATATTCCTTAAGGCGCTTTGTACAAAAGAGACATTTTGAAACGTCAATTACATTTGTACAGGTTTCACTTTTCAAGAGGCCCCAATTTATTTCATGGGTTACCAGAAATTTGCGGTAATGTTGAAATCTACAGGAAATTAAATTGTTCTGTGTATTCATCGCATTTGTATTGCCACTCTGTTAACCACTGATCATTCTGTGCATTTGAATTGCAATAGTTTAAATATTTCTAATGAATATTCCTAATGAAGCCCTCAAAAATAGTATAATACCGAGCGAATCCAATAGTCCACTGCTCAAAACATGCTGGTTCCTCCAATTGTAGTTGTCAGACGGCGGCAAAAAAATTGATCTGATGAATTTTCGAAAAATCAGGTTTTTAACGAAAATGATACCTGCATCAGTCCTATACGCTATCCAAGGATAGAGTTTAATCAAACCTTTGGAGGCATTTTTAGAAAATTTTGCAAGTATTGTTGACGCTTCATTTAAAGAACCCCCCAAAATCAAAATATCCGTTTCAAACTTGGAGGGCCTGACTTTTACAGAAAGAGTTAGAGGAAGCAATTTACTAAATGTAAAAACAAGATTTATTCAATTATCAGGGCCCGCCAAAAGAGTTTTTTGTCAAAAATTCGCCGTTTCCTGGCGCACGACATCTTCTCACGTAGTAAGGGCGAGAAAGAAAAGTAGTAAAAAATGAAAAATTGGTAATTTGCGTTTAAGGTATCTATTTAGAAAATGGTTGTTAGTCGCTCATTAAATTAACGTTGAGTCGATAATTGAGGTAACAAATTTAACAAAGTAGACCAAAAATTTTAATGAAACTGCGAAAATGTTCTTCACTGTGGCCACTATTGATGTTTTTACCTTCAAACCATCTCTGAATGATGATGATTGTTAATCATGCGTGTATTATTAATTTTTTGCGCAGGAAGATACACTACGTAAAGTATCGCTGCCTATTTATTCGATTTCCAAGTGTCAACGCGCGTATCACGACGTAACAGATCAGAATATATGTACGTTGGTACCAGGCAAAGATGCATGTGTGGTAAGAATTATTTGACAATTTTTAATTTCCCTTTTCAGTGATAAGTCTCGACCAAGCTGAGAATGATGTTTACAGGAGCGCGCCACTGTCTGTGTTTACAGCCGAAGCGACAGACAGAGACAGATATATAAGGGTACTCAACTCAAATTAATCTAGTGTTGCCAAAAAAGCACGTACATTTTCGCCTTAAGTAATAGTTATGTAATACTATTTATACGGCAATTTTTCTCCAAATTAACACATCTCATTTATTTTTTGTAAAATTCATTTCAAATCGTAGAAAATTTGGCGCAAAAACTAAATAGTTTCAAGCAAATATCAACCCAAATTTGACAATTAAAACTACTTTTCAAACAGGTAAATCATGTCCCAACAATAAGACGTAATTCACAGAAATTAGCTCCCGAGTCAGTTGTTGCATTCCAGTCTGATATTTCCTGAAGGCTAGCAATTTTTATTTCATATATTTCAAATGGGTTTTAAATAATTTCTAAAGGATTAATTTGAAAATGTATAACAAATGCTTGAATGTAAGAAACGAACAAAGAAATGTGAAATAATATACAAATTCTAATTTACGAAACATCCAACTGCCGGGAATTACGTTCACGAAGTACAGTAAATTCGGAGCGGGTAACTAATCATCTGTCACCAAATAACATAAAAAATACTCATTTTTCAAAAAATTCAACACAATCTTATTTGAAGATCTGTTTTTGAGAACTCATTTCGTTAAGAAAAAAACTATATCTTCATAATTGTAGTTGTTGGAAGACGTCAAAAACATTTAATTTTTTAAAATTTTCAAAAAATCAGGCATTTTGAGAAAATCTGCGCAATGGTGCAGATTAGACGTTCTTTACGCTATCTAAGATCTGAATTTATTCAGAAAATTTTGGGTCGTTTTTTTTAAAAAATGGTTTAGTTACAATTCCATATGCTTGACATAAAATTTCGGAAAGTATACTTATTTGTTTAAAAAATTGAACATGACATTATTTTTAGATCTGTTTTTGATGATGTTTCATTAAGAAAAATGTTTATTTTCGTAATTGTAGTTGTAGGAAGAGATTTTATCAGCTGATTCCATAGAAACAGTATCAATCTCTGATACCAAAATAGTTTTCTGGCTATTGTCTGAGAGACTGTCCGTGTCACTAGAAGATACACTGACACTTTCGGATCGACACTTATTACAGGGTCATTAATAACATTTTCGAAGCAAAGCATTCCTATCCCAGTATTATTTTGCAATTTTATTGGTATGAATGACATCTTTTTTCCAGACTTCTGTAGATATTTAATCAATCGCTTCCGATATCATTATTTTTAAATTAGAAAATGACACTTTATTCATGTTTCTTTCGCTCACCTTCATTTACACTAACACGAAATTTAATTACTTTATAGGTAAGACGTCTAGCGTGACCGCAAAGTGCCACACCTCGACGAGAACTCATATTTCCCAAAGATCCACATATAAGCAATTCGCTTCTCGCGACATTCGTTAACGAAACTGACTGTATAGATCCATGTTTACGCTGTTAGTTCCACGTCGCACCGCAATCACCTCCTTCATTCTCCGCTTGGTCGAGTTTTAATAGTAATGATGATGATGATGACAATGATGACTAATAATAATGATAATAATAATGACAATAATAAAAGTAATAATACTATCGAAATCCGAATACTTGAAAAGGCACGACAGGGTGAGTAGTTACCTCCACTGGCAGATCTATACCGCCCTCGGAAGTTCCAGACACATGATCCAAGTGGTATGAACACTCACCAAAACCGATGACAATATTGTCATGACCAACAAATTGAAACTGATCGCACGATAGAGGCAAACAAACCGGATATTGTTATCCGGGATTTGGAGACAAAATCGAGATAAGATGAATGTGGGGTGTAAAAGCTCAGGCCGTCCCGATAGTTATTGGAGCTTGGAGTTGTTTCGCAATTTACTTGGGATTCTCTGGTTTCCCATCGGTGACATCTTCATGATTTAGTCCCATAACATAACCCCCCTTTATGCACACAAATGCCTCACCGAGGAGAGTCGACGACAACTGTGTAGATATTTCGTACGTTCTTCAGAAAAATGTATGCCCTTGTTGGCACATACATTGTTTATTTATTCATATTTGGCGCCGTGGCGGGAGATTGTGTTTTAATAACGATCTTTGGCCCTTAATTGCTAGCTCAGAATTTGCATTTTGAACGTACCGCGTCGGACTTCCCCCCAAAACCGCGCGCAAGGCGCTAAAAGAGCGGGTATATAAAATTCCTTTGTTTTCTGTCGAAATTGCAGTCCGCCTAGTCTCTGGTCGTAATAGTTTCATCTGTCTTCGACAGGGGGCAGCACTTGCTGGGGTTCCGTCCCAGGCCCTTAGCAATTTAGCAAGGTTGGCATACCTGTCGCCTTTTAGAAAGACTTTCAAAGAGAAGCCATATTTTCGCGGGAACCTGCACATTGCATGAGCAGATTTGTGTAATACAGATTAAAAGAAGGCATTGCTTTGCGTGTGAGACTCAGGTAACGGGTTGAACGATTTATTCCCTGATTGCTTATTTATTAATTATATTATCTTCTAATAAGAAGGGTATACTGTGTCTTTTCAGAGATCGCACGAGCGAACGAATATTTCGTCTCGCCGTAACCAACCAAACTTATGAACGCTCTCCCAAAAATTGAAAAATAACCCAAATATGGAAAAAGGAGCTATATCGCTGCCTTAACAGCCCTTTTTAAAAAAGTTAATAAACAACCCCGAGGTTCAAGTTTTCTGCTATATAAAAGTGAAATTGTTTTTTTGTTTTTTTCGCATGTGACAAAAGAAGTTAGTTCTACTGGGGTTATTGGTGTCAAATTTGGGCCGAATAACTTTGGGTCTTCAATATTAAAAAATAGTGTAATTTCAATTCCAGTGTTATCCTAAAATGTGATGTTTTTTACAAAATGCCAAAATTCTTTCGAGCGTAACCAAATCTAACCAAAGCGTCTAACAGATAAAAAATATTTTCAATAAAAAGTGTGAATCTGTTTTAACTTGTTTTTCACCTAAACACGTGAAGAAAGTGCAATTATTGGTGTTAGTGTGAAAGTCCAATTATTGGTGTTAGTCTCTACGCAAATCGTAGGCAAGGCCACGTACGCCAGCTGTCTAATAGACCAGTGCTGTCAAGGTCGATGCCACGAGCGGTAGTCCGTGGCACGAGTGCCACGACAAAATCTCCCCTCCACGCAGTTCATCACCCGGCACTAGAGTCAACGCCATCCCTATTGTAAAACGGAGAGGTTTCTAATAGTTTCCTTTCCTGACGCTAGTTGCGCAGAGAAGCTCGTGGCATGCCACAACGCGTGCCACTGCCACCAGTAGAAGACATTGTAATAGACGATTCTGATAAATATAAGCTCGAGCAATGTCTCCTTTCTTGAGCTAGTTTACAGTGAACCTACGACGACCTTTGACCACTTCCGTATTACAGGGGATAGCATGGCCAACTACGATATGGGTTGAGGGCAGATCTGAAGGTTCGGGGTTTGATTCCTCGGGGATTCTGGTAAATTTTCGCCTTAGGATTGGGTCAGGTACGGGGTGCACTTCAGCTTCGTGAGCATAAATCGAGGACCACGGATTTCCGCTCCTGGCATCGACCTTGACAACACTGGTCTATTAGATAGCTGGCGTACATGGTCCTTACCTATGATTTGTGTAGAGACTAACACCAATAATTGCACTTTCACATTAACACTTGAGTGTAGCGTCGTCATCGGTTTAGTAAATCGAGTTGTTGCGCCGGCCACGCAGCACCTGTGCAAGCGCCTCCGGTAAACAGAAGAGGCAACCCACTCCATCGGTCTTGACTCTTGAGTTATCACGTCAAAGATGATGAAGACGGACCTTTGTACTTTTGACGCTGTTTCGCGCGTTAGATGCGCTGCCCTTATCTGCCGAACGCTCTTGTGTTGCAGGGGGATTCTGGGGGGCCCCTCATGTGTGGAGGCGTTCAATTGGCAATCACGTCCTATGGAAAAGGCTGCGCTGACCCAGAGCATCCGGGCGTGTTTCAAAGAGTTGACAAACATGTAAGTGAATAAAACTGCAGTTTCCCCTGGATTCACTGTGTGCCAGAATAAATGTTACAGTCTTCTAGGGAGTGGACAGGGGGTCAAAATTGACCACTTTTGCCAATGAACTCCTAGTGGGAAGATCCACCTTCCGCCACCTCTCGAGCAAAAACGTGTACTACACTTATGGGAGTAATGACCTGAACAGTTGACGCGCCCAAAATTACAATCTTTCATTTCATTTTTACTAGCAAAAAGTGATCATTTTGACCCCACTGCATGCTCTAGTAGGTTGTAACGTTTCTTCTGAAGTAATCGGTGTATTTCATAAGCCAATCATTATTCTGAATTAACATTAAACAGTAATATTGTCTTACAATTACTATTTATTTTTGTATATAAGTAAGAAAACCATTTGCTGTTTTATCATTCGCTTTTAAGACTATTTTTTTACTTGTTTAGTCAACTATTTTTAATTGTATAATTTATCTACAAAATATAATTATTATTTAAATGGAAGTCTTGACTTAAACAATAGCTATACGCTTGGAGAGAAAACAATTTGATACTCCGGCGTCCCTTTGCGTCCTTATTCCTTATTAGTCAGCATAAATCCTCGTCACACGTACTTGCCAGAGCTGCTAAGTTCATTAAATATTTTGTAGGCAGTCTCGCATCTGGATATTTTTTTCATGCACTGAATAAACATGAAATTGAAATATTCTTTATGGAGTAAAACAATTTTTTGCAGTAAAAGTGAAATGCATTCAGCCCTCTCGTCATGGGAGCAACGGCTACTGCCAGTTATTCCTGAAACAGCTCCTTCGTGTTGTCATATTATGTTCAAACTATTGCTTTCCTGAGTTGATACTGATTTTAAAATAATATTCTAATTACGTAAGACAAACTTGCGTATTAATATGGCTTTATTACACTCTATGAAAACGACCAAACCATCCAATAATTTCATAACCAGCATTTATTGGGTAGGGGAATGTTGGTAAAAGTGAAAACATAGTTTCAAACATTTCCAAATTTTGGTGGACAGAGATGTCCAATTTTAGTTATTTTATATCATAGCTAAAAATCGACTGTTTGTGTGAAGGGTAGTTTAAAAAGGCCAAGCTATAAAAACGTACCTTTATTTCTAGGTACGTACAACTATTTTTTGAACAATCACCTCTGTTTACGTACATTTTAACAAATATTTCGAGATTTCACAAATTACATTCATGTGACGACCAGTAGTAAGTTGCCGCCCGCCAGACGCGAAGTTGTCAAACGCCAAGTTGCCAACCGCTAGATTACAGATTGCCATTCGTCAGGGGCCTAGTTGCCATCCGAATTTTGACAAGTTGCCGTCTGTCGGATGTCACGTTGCCCACCTCTAGCAGCGCCTCCTTTTGTTCTGGCCAGCTGGAGTGGATGCGGTGGGTGTTGGCTCACCCGAATAAGACGAGCCCAGTGAAGAAGTGGACTGGGCTGTACGAGTACCCGTACGCGCAACACGATTACAACGCCGCTCGGCCGCTGGTGCCCACGCGGTGGCTGCTGCGAGTGGCGCTCGTCATTCTTGCATTGGCGCCCTACGTGGGGCCAGTCCCTGACCGCCTCGTGGCTGCTGAACTGAAAATAAATATTTATTCTTTACGATAATTTTCTTATAACTCTTATTCCTAATAATGTAAGCATTTTTGCAACCAGTCATTTATATCCCCGCTGGGAGGAATCATGGCCGCAAAGACGGTCATGGTTTCTGGTGGAGAGTTATAGACAACCACCCTGACCCTGAGTTTCACGGCTGCACTCACGTCGTTAGCTTCAAGATAGAAGCAGTGAACAGGCGATGCTAAGTTCCGTGTTGCCGGGATTGCCCGGTAACCCGTCAGTTGGGCCCCTGGCGCGTCGACCTTTAGGAGAGATTGGGCGAACAATGTTCTTCGGAATGCTCCGGAACCTACAAAGTCCTGATGGGGACCATGATTCCGGCAGTACTTACGTCGATAGCATACAGGTGATTGCAGTGAGGAGACGGGAAGAGGGTCCCGAGTCCTTGGTTCGGGTGGCCCCCTTTGGGGCTCTTGAATTTGTCGTGGCAGTGTCCCGGAACTCTGGGCATAGAGAAGAGACGTGTTCCCGGCGCATTGATTTGACTCGGCACCGGTTTGGAAAGTCAGTCGCTCTGAGCTGGCAGGGCGGCCCGACCAAGGCGTTGAATGGGAAGATTGACCGAGAGATTTAACTGCTTTCTGGAGGGATCCAGATCTCAGCCTGTCGGCGTACTCGTGCGTCGGTGGGGGGTGCTGATAGAGGCTAACTCCCAGGTGCGAGGTGAATTCACCCAGCAAGTGCGAGGTAGGCGCACCTCATTTGTAAAATGTAACACATTAAAAACAGTTATGTAAACATAACAATTAAAACTGCCTCAAAAAGTTCGTAAAACATAACGTTCAAAACAAAACTCAGTACAAGTTACAACTCATATTTTAATTCATCATAATTTGGATTATTTGTTTTCTGGTTATTATATTTGCCCTGTGACTTGTCTCACTTGTCCCGTGTTTTGTGTATTTGTTCCATTTCCTTCTTAGTCATCTGCACGAATGCAATGGAAAGTATAGTGGTTTGTTTGGATCGTATGTGTTTGTTCGCAATCACCTAACGCTTAAGATACTTGACTGTGACCGAGTGTAACAGAATTATCGTTTAATGTACCGGCTGAAGCAGGTGCACATCCTTTATGGGAGACACCTCTAAATGAAGAGAAAGTTAGGAAAATTCATAATATACCGAACGCAAAAGTATTGAGAAAGAAGTGTGCGGTGATGGAAATGGGGAACAACATTTTGATGTAATCTCTAAGTAATGCATTTCATCGGGTTTCTGATTACACTGGAGAAAGTTTTTTCAGCGAATCGAAGAATAAAAATTAAAAGAACCAACTCATTTAAAATACCCAGAACAGCCTCTTTTTATTAACTCCATTGTGTTTACATCTCAAAACTGGTCTGGAAAGTCCATCAACTTTTATTTGATATCTCTTAATTCTAAACTAAATGTTGGCTAAATTTAGTCCAATGAATCCTTTAGTTAGTTCAGTGGACACTACATCCTGTATAATGTTCTGCTATGATGACAACATTACACAAATTCAAATGGTTCGGTCCTCTTTAATGTTCGGAACAGGTGGACGCCGAAAAATTTAAACTTTGCGATTTTTGAAAAATCAGTATTCACTAAAGATGAGACCTCCACCAGGAATCAAGGACCCACAAAACATGGATTTTAATTACAACACGTGTTATAAGTTTTTTTTTAAATTTAGGAACGGAATTCATTAAATTTATCGTTACTAGGACCCTGTATTAAGGGATTTTCTGCCGAACATTTGCCGTTGTTTTGCGCAGCATTACGTAACTTTCTCTCTACTCGGTTGCGAGAAGGTGAAAATAAACTGTTCTGACAAAATATGTTAAAAAATATTCAAATAAAGCCATGTTCAATTTTTGAAGACTTAGTAGTTTGTGTATAATTTTGCGTGAATTACAGGCATTTGTGTGCTTTTATTCACCACTATCCCTATTTGGCGCAAACAATGGCGTTTTTATACTTCGATTTTTCTATAGTGGCCGATGACATTAGGCCATTTTGACATCTCCTTCCTTGTAAAATGAATCTTTTTAATTAATCCGCAAACTCAACATTCTCAACGGGGCTCGTGGCCTCAGATATGTGTTTACCACTGTTAAAAAGATTCATTTTATAAGGCAGGAGGTTTAACAATGAACTAATGTCATCGGCCACTATAGAAAAATCTAAGTTTAGTGCTGTGTTCACGATCACATCGGTTTCAGCACCATATTGGGTTCCTTTTCGAAGTTTAGCACCTGCTTCAACATTCTTCCGAGAAAATGCGGTAAGAAGAGTGGTTTAATGCTGGCCCACTAAATGTTCCAAAATCCTTCAACTTTATGAATAACAATGGTATGAGGAAAGGGTGGGATTTTTTCTCAATTTCAGACCTTAGTGCTTTTTAATAAATTCAATATTCTGTCGGGAAGGGGGAGTGTCTCAATCTGCTTAAAAGATACAGAGAAGTGTAGTCCAGTTTTTTCCAATCGTACATTGATTCAGCAATTAGAGGTTAAAGAAATTTTGCGAACGTATTTTTGTTGCCCCAAAACTAATGTTCTGTATACTTTTCAATCGATGTCCTCAATTGTTAGGTGTTGAAACACTCTAGTGAGTGAGTACCGTCGCCTGGCAACGGTTTCCAAATTTTAAAAGGACAGACTTGAGATGGGGCTTTGTTTCGTCATCGTGGTGATGCTGGTTCTCTCGCCCGCACTCCACGCAGAAGTTAGAAATGTGTCGCATCTGTTGCCCGGGGGCTCTATGAGGAGTACAGAGTACCGACGCATCGTAGGAGGCGTCCCTTCAAATATCACCAAGTACCCATTCATGGTAATGATCTGCTATCAGAAGAACTCGGAATCACCTCTCAGAAGCAGAATATTAACTCTTAAGTGAATGGATTCTGTTTTACAACTTTGTAAAATAACAATAACAATGTACGTACACAATACACATAACGCACAATACATATACGTAATACACTTATATACAATATAGACTAATAATATAATACACTAGATAGTAAGCCCTTTCCTGTATTTATGAAACACACTGATCCTTGCACCCTTATCCTCTAAAAACCGCCCACCGTATACTGAATATTCCAACTTGTCACATTCTTCCTTCCTCAAAAACTTCACATCTCTCTAAAATATGTTTCCAAAAGTCCTCTTTCATCTTACCTATCCCACATCTTTTCCTTCACTCTTTGGCCAGTTTTTGCTCGCTCTCATTTCATTGTCTCCGCTGCTAGTGCATTATGGCACTGCTGCAGTGACTGTAACATGTGAGACGCCGTGACCCTCGATAAGGGGAGGAGGGGAATCACCAGTTTTCTTCAGAAGTGAAGCAATATTGCTCTAAATAGAGTGCGATAGGAAAGTCTTTAGGCACTGGGCCGAGTCAGAGCCTCCTGTTAAAAATTGCATTTATGTTGGTAGCTAGCAGATCGCTGAGAAACAAGTGAAAAGAACGACAGCATCTGCAGTGATTGTGTTGAGTGCGTTATTCACGTTTTCATTTGAAAAACTAGACATTTTCGTTCCCGATCTTTTCATCTGTAACAGTATGCATGTCACTGCACAAAATATCTTTTTATATCGCAATAATTCCTTGTTTAACTATTATGTAAAGGGAACTGAGGCACATTGATACATTTTTCTAAGACTTTTTTGGGTGCCTAGAAAAGAAAAATTTCAAGTTATGTTCCCTATTGTAGTGTGTTATTAACAGACACAATCGCTATTTCTGTAGTATTTCTGCATTAATTAAGAAAGCTAACAAATGGCATTTGTATCAATGTGCTTCACCCCCGGGTTAGATTGATCCACCTCATGGGCACTTTGATACTTTTGGGAAAAACAACTGAATACCTGCCGACAAAAACTTTGTAACCCTCAAAATGCAAATTCAGTGACACACGACTTTCTTCTTTCATTATTACAAAGTTTATGCACCCGTGAGACTCGTGGAGAAATTAAAAAAAGAAGAAGAAAAAAGGTTCTTCGTGTTCATGTTTGCCACATTCCTCACCCAGACCACATACGACCTTAATGCGAGAGAATCCAGTATTAAAAAAAAGTGAGGGTTACAACGTTTTTGGCAGCTGGTATTCAACTGTCACTGTGCATTTTCCCTAGAAATTAATTAGCGAACCAATTATTACTCATTTAAAGAAATTTAAATTACCCACATTTTATTTATAAGGAATGTCAAAATTACCAAAATCAAAATGAAGCGTATAACGGCCTTATGCGGAATACATGCATTGCAGCGGCAAAAAAGTAGACAGTACTTAACTTACACTAACTTAAACTGTGGAAGTAGCCTGCGCTTTGGCCGGCACCCTTAGAATCCCGTACACAGACGATAGTATTTCTATCTTTTGATACTGTTTTCTTTAGTCTGTTGTTTCCTTTTTTCATTCATTCATATATTCATTCTTACGCGGCCTTACAAGGCTAGTCGCAAAATGAGACGCATGTCCGTGACATGACGCAGGGTGACTCATGGTGAGTTTCTGATAACCACTGCTTATTGGACCCGCGTTCGTTCTGGAACCCTTGTCACGCCGCTGCCACCAAAGCGATTGGCAATAAATGAACTCGCCAAAGAGGAGGATATGGTCACTGCCCCTCAATCTCACCCGATTCTCCCTCCCAGAAGCCACGCGAGAGAGACCACTCTCACGAGAACCTTGATATCCCTTATGAAACGTAAGAAAAGCGAATTCTCTTAAAATACATCGATACAATTATATTCCTTTCATATTTGTCTGGTTAACTGCGTCTGTTGTGTATTTATTGTAATGATGTTCTTCACAATATTATTTCATAAGTGGTTTATTTAAGGTTATTGAGCAGATATGTGTAAGTGCATTTAAATGTGAGTGAGAAAGAGAGGCAAACTGATTTGTATGGGGGAGAGTTGTGTTAGCTAGATGCAAGTCTACAACTGGCAAGTTGAGAATTCTATAAGCCGTCTGCCTTTTTCATGCTTCACTCCGACCACGCTCCCAATCTTTGACCTGGCGTTCTGTTGATTAATTATCCTTGGTCATAGGAGCGGAATGGGGCAGTAGCACTGGGAGGATTTTTCGCCATTTGACATCTTTCGCATTCCAGTTTCCATTAAAGTGTGTCACTGCAGTCTTCTGTAGTTACTCCTCTTCTAGCCATTGCCTTCTCCGCTACTTCCACGTACTTTTAGGTCTTTCTCGTCTTCGTATTTGTGATTGTTCCTTCACCCTTCATTATCATCCTATTAGTCTATTATTCATAATGCAAGGCACAACAATCTCTTTACAAAGATACAGACGTAAAAATGTATCCCCGTAATTACACATGTTAATCTCTCCGAGATCTCGGAACATACCGTGAATCGTGGTCATAAATTGCCGATACACAAATAATAATAATAATAATAATAATAATAATAATAATAATAATAATAATAGTAATAATTATTATTATTTTTATTATTACTGAGCTATTGAGCTTATAGGAATTTTATTGTATTTACCAGACACTTAGTTTACTCTTACAGTGAGGGTGCAGCAGTCACTCACACTTTTAGCGCGTGCACAGTGACAATGTTATTCTGCAGGTACACCTCTAGTCACATTGTACTTCTCGCAGGTGTCGGTGATGAGGCACTGGTCGCATGCCTGCGGTGGCACTTTGTTCAGGCCCGATGCCGTCATCACGGCTGCTCACTGCTGTTTCTTCGTCTGGGCCTACAAAGACAAAGGCTTGTATGTACGATTCTCTCACAATGCTGATACGATGCGGCTTCACCCTTAATGGGAAGAAGGCTGTAAAGAGTAGAGGTCCCAGAATTAGACGGATAGTTGGCGTTGCGTGACAAAATATGACTGATTCCCAATAACGTTTCAACAAAAAAATTGGTCTATTGCCTCCTACAGTAGCAGTGACCACTGTCGTGTTTTGTTGTTGTTTTTGATTTTTTTATTTCTGTTACTTCCACTTCCATTTTTCTCATTGAAAGCGAGGAGTCTTCTTGAACATTAGTATACGTATAAATAACGTCAAGTACAGTCGTCGCCTTTTATCCTTATCGCCCAAAGACTCACCGCCGTTTTAATTTTTTGGGATTTTCAAATGGTCATCCATCAAAGGATCCACGGTGTTTCAAGCTACTTAACTTCCGTGACATCACGGATCTTCCTTAAGAAGTTCGCCTACCGGCTACCTTTACTAGATTGTAAATCTCCACGGATTCTTGAAGTTTATACAAAGAGATCGCGAAAATATCATAATACCCGAATTTTTAATTTCAAAACTAAAAAGAAATTCGCCGTTTTCCGGCACACGATTACATAACTTTCTGTTCTTACGAAGTACCTTCGTAGAGTCAAGAAAGTAAAAATACATCAAATGTTGAATTATTAGTTGAAAATAAAAATAAAGGTTAAATTTGTGTAAAACAATAATAATTTTAAAAATTTCTACTTGTTCAAATTTCATTAATTTTAGGGAAAATTATGTTCATGATTACTTACAACACACTTCGATATTTTAAAACCGTGATAATGTTCCTATATCATATAACCATTCTGTTCCCATTACAATGTTTATTGTGTAATATGTCTTTTCCTTTCAACTATGCCAGTTCCGTTTACAAATGACGTGTGACACTTTTTATTTACAAATTTTCCAAACTTATAAGATTCAAAAAACAACCGCATAGTTTCAACCACCGTCTAAAAATTCATATTCTGGTGAAAGTAGAAATAAAATTTTCATTAAGATAATAGGGGAAGGGATGATAAGATGGCGAAGCTAGTAAAATGAACTCTGTTTTTTTAACGCACTCGTAAGGAGGAATTGCAGATTCAGACTTACAGAGTCACTTGCCAGTGGACAATGTCCTCACTAGGAAGAATCCAGTTCAGATCTCTCGCTGAGCCGTGACCTACAGTAACTTGATTTTCAAGGTGAAGTTCGTAAATTTGGCACTTTCCAGCTCAAGGAACTACTCGCCTACGATAATTTATTTTAATACACTCCTATAATATGCTTAAACTACAACCCAAAACGTACAAAATAAGGTATTTGATGCGGTGAGATAATGGACGCGGAGATTGGTGCGGTAAGCGCAGTTCGAAACAACGCTATTTGATCCGATATGCTTTAACAATTTATTTTTTATAATATCGGTTTTATATTCAATATTGGGATGTAATTGTTGTTTCATATCATTCTCTACTCTAATTTATGACTGATTCTTCTTTAGACACTTTAGATGTTAGTAAAAACATGTCACAAACGTACTGCAGCAGGAAAAATGACAGGAAAATGTGATAAGTGGACAATAAATGACACTATTTTAAAAGTAAGAGATAGCACTCAAGTTGTTCAACTATGTGGAAAGGATCAAGTTCCAGAACCTGCAGCAAGGAACGAGCAGAAAGGAAAGCTCAGACTTTAGCACTAAAAGTCAAGAGTGTTAAGTAGCGAAAATAACTAAAAAGCGAAGAAAATTACTGTGACATATATTGAATTTCTCATTAACTGATGAATCAGTTCTGAAAGAGGTTCCTTGTATTGACACAGAAAATGGTTGGATATTGATGATTTATTGGACGTTAATCGGTAAGAGTGCATTATCAACGGGGATCGAGGAAAGGTAAAATTATGGTCTTAATATAGGAAGCGCAAGTATGTCGTTCATGCTGAATGTTCTAGCTGAAAAGAGGATTAAGCCAAACAAATCCCTAAGTATGCGATTTGTGGTATATGACTTTTCTGCCTAATTGTTTCAATTTTTATGGTGTTTGGCCTCCGTTTAGTGATTTAGCAAAGACTAGTTTAGTGTTTTTAGTACTTGGAAGTAAGATTCTTCCTCTGCATTTTAAAATGAAGTTTTATACCTTGATGAATATTTTTTGTTCATTCGTCCTCTCACCTGCTAGGTGAGGGAATATGACGAAAATATGAACATTGTTTTTAATATCTTTTTTCGTCCATTAATAACGGAAGACTATTTTTCAATGTTTCAAATAAAATTAAGAGTTGGAAGAGGTCTTCTTGTAAATTTCAAGTTTTTCAACCTCTTAGAAATCGAGGAAAGCTCTTCGAAGCATAAGTTTACCTTACCCTCCTTCCCTGCCTTTGAGATAATAAGCATAAATCAACTGAACTTTTTCGACAAACCAGAATTAGCGAATATGAGAATCATAGAATATTGTTATTAAAATATTGAATATAAAATACAATTATATTTTTATATTTACAACGCAGGTACATAAAATTTCCCGTTGAAAGCATATCGGTCCTGATTGGGTCTACGATATGCAGGCCTGAGCTTGGAAGATCTGTCGTTCGCAATGTGAAAGAAATTATTCCACATGAGGAATTTAACTTTCAAGACATGAAGAATGATATAGCTCTTCTCAAGGTACTCACCAAATAGGCAAGTTTTAATAAAGAAAACTTTTTAGATGTTTAAACTGACTTATTGTATTTCAGTGACATTACAGACAAATATTTACGGAAAATTTGGTTTTTGAGAAAATCTTGTTTACGTAAGACTTTACTTTTTGCTACACGTGGGCATTTCTAAAGAAATACTGGTGTTTGTGAAAATTGCAACACCCAGAAGGAATGGTCGGAAACTCTAAAAAATCGGTGGATGGGTAGAATAGTGAACTCATAGGAAGTGATTAAATTTGCATAGAGGTGACGTGCACGTTGGCCTAGCAGCGACCTCATTCTTGTGACAGGTCCGAACTGAATTACGCCACACTCAGAAGTGTAGAGCCGTCAAACGACGTGGAAACATGCAAATAAGTGCCGGTATGCCTTCTGACAATATCAGCATATGACTGAGTTCGAACGGGGAAGAATGATCGCTCTCCGGGAAGCGGGTTTGTCGTACCATGACATTGCGGATCGAACGGGGCGCGCTGCTATGACACTGATATGTGTGTGTGAAAACAGTGTATAGAGGAGGGTCGAACACAGCGACGAGCGGGCACTGAACCACACAATGTGACCACAGTGAAATGATCGCCATCTTGCCGGCATGGCCTTAACCAATAGAACAGCTTATTCCACAGTGTTGGCTCGACTTTAGGGCACTGCAACGTGTGCGGGCGTGTCTGCGTCGACGGTTCTACTCAGTCTGCTGAGGGCTGGACTGGTGGCATGCAAACCACTGCGTCGGATTCCGTTAACCAGAAACCACCAACGCCTCAGAAACCAATGGTCAGTGAACGAGTTCACTGGCGTGCTGAGTGGCAAAATATATTGTTTTCGGACGAGTCCCTCTTCAATTCGTGCTCTCTTTGATTCCATGCCACGACGTCTAGAGAATGCGATGGCAGCATGTGGCAATTTCACATCGTACTAAATTCTCAAAAGTCAAAATGCAGGTACATTTCTGTAATACTAAAAAGGTATTTCGTCTCCAACCAGTAGGGAAACAAATTTTCGAGGGGTTTCGTGAGGCGCGTTTAGATTAAGGTACAATTCTTTTTCTAATGGTTTTATCTATTTGGCTCTATACAACTATGTTCGTAGGCCTTTCTTGCTAAACGTAAAGAGTATGGTCTGTTTAATTTAAACAAGCTGAATAAGAATGTCCTAGCAATAAATGGATCCTATTCAGTTCTTTTTATTCTTGCTATATATGTCAGTTGGGCTCAGTACATCGTGGAACGTTTACACCCTACTGAATGTTCTAGGACCATGCTGAGATTGATCATCATCAATGCAATGTTAGAATCGATGTTTTCCATTATTTTGTCGCTATCAATTGTAGATTCGAATAATTTTTAATATTTCTTTCCGTATGCATCACACACTCCGTATGTAATCATGCCGCCCTGACACCAATTATAACTTATCGCCACATATTCCTTTCACTGTTTTTCTAAATGTGGCATTTTCCATGTGCTAAGAAAATTGTTCATGGCTCGTGGAGGGATAGAACCCACGACCTTCGCGATATTAGCACGACGCTCTAACCAACTGAGCTAACGGGCCACTTGCGTTGCAATTGTTATAAGAAAGCCAACGATGAAAACTATTTAACTTCCCTCGACAATGGTATGTCTTCTGTAGCTATCAATTGTAGATTCGAAGAATAAAACCGCAATTCGGACAACAATGGGTGGTTTTTATTTCATTTTCTTGGCAATAACAAATTGGTGAACAATTCAAAAATATCTTTACTCTTTTGAAAAGTTATAATAATTTTGATTATTTCTTTCCGTATGCTTCACACACTCCGTATGTAATCATGCCGCTTAGACACCAATTATAACTTATAATCGCTACAAACTCCTTTCGCTGTGCGTTTGCACTACAGACCATGATCTGCCACCACAACGTCTATCAAAATTAAGTCGAAAATGCAGCCATTAACAGCTGATATCTTACTGCAACTACATGTTCACATGCAGCGCACAGAATGTAGCTTCGTTGCAACACAAGTTGGCTCAGTCCAGTATTCGGACTCGGTGTGTCTTGTAATCATGGTTGCGTGATGACTCTTTGGTTTGTCTCCGAGAGGTTTTAAACACGTTTAAAGAAAATTCTACATGGCCCGTGGGGGGATCGAACCCGCGACCTTCGCGTTATTAGCACGACGCTCTAACCAACTGAGCTAACGGGCCACACGCTTTTGTTGCCCGGCGCGGTACAGATAGTCGAAACTTATACACTTCATACGATTATTCGTACCGAAGAGGATGAGGTGCGGGGCGAAATAACCGGAAACACGTGTTTGACGCATTGCGAAAATATGAAATGTTTCATGACCCTCACACACATTATTATATATTATTATTCCCATTATTAATTTTATTAATATTAATATTATTATTAGTAGTATTGAATTGTAAACTTCAGGTATATGTTTTTATTGTAGTTTTAAATATCCCTTTCTATAGGTGGTTTTTGAGGAAAATAGAAAGCACTTAGCCTGTGGTAGTTGTTGACGGAACCCACAAACTTCCAGTTTTTTACCAGGACGCTCTTACCAACTCAACAGCTGGGCCACATAGTTGTAGTCTTTCTGCGGCATCCTGTATTATGATAACCTCGACGAGCAAAACATGTACTGAAAACGACGAGTAAAAAGGAAGCAATGCGTTGGAAAATAGATCTGATGTATTTAGAAACATTGTATTCTCCTCTTTCGGCAAGATATCTAATATGTTGCTGTAGAAGAAGTATGCTTTGTCGTCAGTCTGGGGTTTTGGTCCCCTGTTTTTCTAAATGTGGCATTTTTCATGTGCTAAGAAAATTGTTCATGGCCCGTGGGGGATCGAACCCACGACCTTCGCGTTATTAGCACGACGCTCTAACCAACTGAGCTAACGGGCCACTTGCGTTGCAATTGTTATAAGAACGCCAACGATTAAAATATCTAACTTCCCTCGAATGATGGTATGTCTTCTGTAGCTATCAATTGTAGATTCGAAGAATAAAACCGCAATTCGGACAACAATGGGTGGTTTTTATTTCATTTTCTTGGCAATAACAAATTGGTGAACAATTCAAAAATATCTTTACTCTTTTGAAAAGTTATAATAATTTTGATTATTTCTTTCCGTATGCTTCACACACTCCGTATGTATCAATGCCGCTTAGACACCAATTATAACTTATAATCGCTACAAACTCCTTTCGCTGTGCGTTTGCACTACAGACCATGATCTGCCACCACAACATGCTATCAAAATTAAGTCGAAAATGCAGCCATTAACAGCTGATATCTTACTGCAACTACATGTTCACATGCAGCGCACAGAATGTAGCTTCGTTGCAACACAAGTTGGCTCAGTCCAGTATTCGGACTCGGTGTGTCTTGTAATCATGGTTGCGTGATGACTCTTTGGTTTGTCTCCTAAGTTTTTAAACACGTTTAAAGAAAATTCTACATGGCCCGTGGGGGGATCGAACCCGCGACCTTCGCGTTATTAGCACGACGCTCTAACCAACTGAGCTAACGGGCCACACGCTTTTGTTGCCGGGCACGGTACAGATAGTCGAAACTTATACACTTCATACGATTATTCGTACCGAAGAGGATGAGGTGCGGGGCGAAATAACCGGAAACACGTGTTTGACGCATTGCGAAAATATGAAATGTTTCATGACCCTCACACACATTATTATATATTATTATTCCCATTATTAATTTTATTAATATTAATATTATTATTAGTAGTATTGAATTGTAAACTTCAGGTATATGTTTTTATTGTAGTTTTAAATATCCCTTTCTATACGTGGTTTTTGAGGAAAATAGAAAGCACTTAGCCTGTGGTAGTTGTTGACGGAACCCACAAACTTCCAGTTTTTTACCAGGACGCTCTTACCAACTCAACAGCTGGGCCACATAGTTGTAGTCTTTCTGCGGCATCCTGTATTATGATAACCTACGACGAGCAAAACATGTACTGAAAACGACGAGTAAAAAGGAAGCAATGCGTTGGAAAATAGATCTGATGTATTTAGAAACATTGTATTCTCCTCTTTCGGCAAGATATCTAATATGTTGCTGTAGAAGAAGTATGCTTTGTCGTCAGTCTGGGGTTTTGGTCCCCTGTTTTTCTAAATGTGGCATTTTTCATGTGCTAAGAAAATTGTTCATGGCCCGTGGGGGGATCGAACCCACGACCTTCGCGTTATTAGCACGACGCTCTAACCAACTGAGCTAACGGGCCACTTGCGTTGCAATTGTTATAAGAACGCCAACGATTAAAATATCTAACTTCCCTCGATAATGGTATGTCTTCTGTAGCTATCAATTGTAGATTCGAAGAATAAAACCGCAATTCGGACAACAATGGGTGGTTTTTATTTCATTTTCTTGGCAATAACAAATTGGTGAACAATTCAAAAATATCTTTACTCTTTTGAAAAGTTATAATTTTGATTATTTCTTTCCGTATGCGTCACACACTCCGTATGTATCAATGCCGCTTAGACACCAATTATAACTTATAATCGCTACAAACTCCTTTCGCTGTGCGTTTGCACTACAGACCATGATCTGCCACCACAACATCTATCAAAATTAAGTCGAAAATGCAGCCATTAACAGCTGATATCTTACTGCAACTACATGTTCACATGCAGCGCACAGAATGTAGCTTCGTTGCAACACAAGTTGGCTCAGTCCAGTATTCGGACTCGGTGTGTCTTGTAATCATGGTTGCGTGATGACTCTTTGGTTTGTCTCCTAAATTTTTAAACACGTTTAAAGAAAATTCTACATGGCCCGTGGGGGGATCGAACCCGCGACCTTCGCGTTATTAGCACGACGCTCTAACCAACTGAGCTAACGGGCCACACGCTTTTGTTGCCGGGCACGGTACAGATAGTCGAAACTTATACACTTCATACGATTATTCGTACCGAAGAGGATGAGGTGCGGGGCGAAATAACCGGAAACACGTGTTTGACGCATTGCGAAAATATGAAATGTTTCATGACCCTCACACACATTATTATATATTATTATTCCCATTATTAATTTTATTAATATTAATATTATTATTAGTAGTATTGAATTGTAAACTTCAGGTATATGTTTTTATTGTAGTTTTAAATATCCCTTTCTATACGTGGATTTTGAGGAAAATAGAAAGCACATTAGCCTGTGGTAGTTGTTGACGGAACCTACAAACTTCCAGTTTTTTACCAGGACGCTCTTACCAACTCAACAGCTGGGCCACATAGTTGTAGTCTTTCTGCGGCATTCCTGTATTATGATAACCTACGACGAGCAAAACATGTACTGAAAACGACGAGTAAAAAGGAAGCAATGCGTTGGAAAATAGATCTGATGTATTTAGAAACATTGTATTCTCCTCTTTCGGCAAGATATCTAATATGTTGCTGTAGAAGAAGTATGCTTTGTCGTCAGTCTGGGGTTTTGGTCCCCTGTTTTTCTAAATGTGGCATTTTTCATGTGCTAAGAAAATTGTTCATGGCCCGTGGGGGGATCGAACCCACGACCTTCGCGTTATTAGCACGACGCTCTAACCAACTGAGCTAACGGGCCACTTGCGTTGCAATTGTTATAAGAACGCCAACGATTAAAATATCTAACTTCCCTCGATGATGGTATGTCTTCTGTAGCTATCAATTGTAGATTCGAAGAATAAAACCGCAATTCGGACAACAATGGGTGGTTTTTATTTCATTTTCTTGGCAATAACAAATTGGTGAACAATTCAAAAATATC
>JAHLJT010002406.1:171216197-171231217 GCA_031308135.1 Acheta domesticus | reverse complement strand
TAAGAAAAACTAGCGTAACCCGTGCGAGAACTCTCGCATGTTAAATCCCCCCCTTTCCCTATCCATTTGTCTATCCTGTTCCATAAAGGAGAAACTACTAATGTACTTACAGAATATCAAACAAAATAACAATGCAATTGATGTTTGAAACAAATTTTCAATTAAAGTTTATTCAACATTATAGAGAGATGTTCTTGGAACAATTCATACTTCTTTAAAAACAACATTTGAAGAAATTTTTCAATCTTCCTTGAGAGTTAGCTTTTCGCTTTCCTTGATAGTCAAATAATAGAAAAGGTTTTTACTCTTGAGAAAGCCAAGTAAAGTAGTGCGAAAATACCGGATCGGGCAAGAACAGACCTACTCATTGCAATATTATTTAACTTTCCTTGATTTGTTATGAAGAACCGAGTGGGTTTTGGAGAGTCAGGGTGCCAGCTTGCTGGGGTGAGAAAATTGAAAAATTATTTGTTTACTAAAAAGTATTGAATTATTTTCTGCGTCCTTACGTACCTCAAGAAAAACAATTCCGAGCCAAAAAATAATCAAACTAATGTTTTCACCTTTGAGTACTAAATACCATTTGTTAGCATTAGAAACAATTTAGTAGGCATTAGTAAGCCCACTTCGGTACATGGGAATGTTGCTCAAACGATGTTTGCATTTTTAATATCTTAACGAACCGACACCTTGAGTTTAATATCAAACGGTGTTTTATTTACAATATGAGTTTGCAGCTGGGCGTTGGTGTACATACTTCCAGATACCGCCAACATTTAAATCGTGCGTTTGGACTGCGATCGTTGGCAGTTGTCGGGTGACTTGCACTATTCTTTCTATAATTTTAAATTTAGTTGTTTTTTAATTGATTCACGTAGTATTGTAGGCTAGCGCGTTTTGATTTTTGTTTTCCATTTATTTCAAGCTATTTTACTTTAGCTACTTTAAAAAGTTTGTTCTTTGTGTTGTGCCATAGCACAAGTTTTCCCCCACTACCTCTGCGTACCCGTGCCGAGAACTCTCGCATGTTGTACTAACACAATTACAAATAAAAATAAACAAAACAATGCAATTAATGTGTAAAAGAAATTTTCAATAAATATTTATTCATTATCATGGAGAATTTACTTGGAACAATTCCCAACACTTACTTAAAGACATTTGAAGTAATTATTCAATATTCTTTGTCAATTAGGTTTTAATTTTTCGTGATAGTCACAAAAATATTAGATTTTTACTTTTGAGAAAGCTACGTGGTCTGAACCCGTTGACTTGAAAATTTCATCGAATGATAACGAAAATATTGGTACAGGTAAAACACAACACAGTCGTCACTCTTGACTGAACACCCACATCCTTCCACAATTAAGTGCACAGCACTTATAGACTATGAAAAACCGTTAATCGAATAGTTTCACTACCCGCAATAAGAAACAATTTTCATAGGTATAGGTATCAAGCAACTATATTAGTACTTCTAATGGTTGCGGAGAGCAAATCTTGAATTAATGATTATGCAAATAAACCTCGACAGACTGCATGAACTACGGTGTTAACAGAAAGCGTAAATAAGATTGTCGAATCTAAGCCTTCTAAGCGTGTCGCCACAAAAACTGCTACCAGCAGGAAGGACTGAAATATTGAGGTGGCCTTGATAGTATTGAAGCGTGGAACCGAAAAGTTAATTGATGGATCGGAACTCTCATCTTGTAGATTATGGTGTGAAAAAACGTTTCTTTGAGGCCTTTCGCCTCAAAATTTTACTTTTTAAGGCTCTAAAACGCTTTGTTTATGAGTTACTTGCCGATATAGGTTGACATGTGATGCGGGTTGCATTTTACATGAATAGTTCAATGCGTTGTTTTTAAAGAAGTCATCCATATTTTTAAAGTCAAAATGGAATTCGGTCAAGTCTCCATGAAATTCTCTTTCCTTAGAGCCCTTATTATAAAGATTGGTTTGCGTGTGAGAGCCGGAACCCAAGGTATACTACTGAAATAATACAGGAGACGATCCTCTAACACGTTGTGTATCCAGAATCCCCGGTTGGTCCTTGATACCGAAAACGTGTCTTTTTACTTTCTCGTATACTTACATACTTAGTATAGAGAAACTTATTTAATGCTGCGCTGTTAGTCAAAAAAAATTGAGAGTAGGCGGAAAAAAAGTATTTTAGGTGCTATAAATGGCAGCTGAGAATACGCTGGGGCAAAAACTGGAAAGATAGCCTAGACTGAAGGAATAAGAAAACTAATTAGCACGAGAAAGTATGTGCCATTCTGTAGAACCACTAGATGGAATTCATTTGGTGTCACGGCCATGATGCATAGCAGCTACCGAATTTAGAAGAATGTGAAGAACAGCAAATACGCATGAATTATAAGCATCGAGTTTGGAAAGCAATTTGAAATACTGCTTCCTATTGTGAAGCATATTAATGACATGGTCGCTAATACTCGGCTACGATAGCGTCTATTGTACGAGTCCGCATTTGAAGATTCGTGAATTAGAAGGACCAAGGTTCTACCTGCACAAAGAAGGATGTCTGCTAGCTACCCGAGAGACTGTTTCTTCAAGTTATCGCGGTAGCCTGAGCTAAAGCAGGAAAAGTCATAATGAAATCAAGGACAACTAATGATAAATAAGTCATGGCTGCAACTTGCTGAATTATGCGATTGTGAAAACCAATTTTATTGCGAGATGTAATGCTGGTGCCTTTATGCACGTGATGAATAGTTGAGAACATGTCCATCTAGCAATTGGCACTTCTTATGCATGACAAAAATAGTATCTTGCCAAGAACGTGAAGTAATTTTACCATTAAAGCATTGTCACGGATTTTCCATGCTGCTAATGTAAAACTAAAATACCGCAGTCATGTTTACTTTTCTGCAAAATCCCTTGTTTGCACAACAACTGTTGCGGGCAGATTGCATACTCATTATTAGAAAGTAGGTCCTAATTCCACACTCATTATTAGAGAGGTCTTCAGGACACCATCACCCTTGGTTCCAAATACGGAATCTTTCGGTTCAAACCCGGCGCTGGCGGCGGTTTTCTGAAGCATGAAAAGTCCATTTCTTGCTTGGGGATGGCAGTTGCCCGGCAAAAAAGAACAAATTCTCAGGACAGGTGACTATGTAGCAGACGAAGAAAGAAAAACATTGTATATGTGAATTGCAGTATTGAATAAAATACAGCAATTTATTAATGACGTTGTTACGATAGCATATACTTTTTGATTACGTAAATACAGACGGTTTGTTCTATACAAGTTATAGATATTTTTATACAGGCCGCCTTCCAGTTTATCAAAAACATCAGTCCACGCATACATACTTATATAACGTGTAGCTCTGCGGTCTGGGATTAGTTTGCGTGTTATCATCGAACTCAAGAAGTTTAAGTGTCAGTGTAAGTGAGCAGTATACTTCCATCCATAGAACTGTTCTGATTACGACCTACCTATTTCTCATTGTGAATGGGGAACAGGAAATACATGGCCGATACCGAAGCGGCTATCCGAGGGCAGGCCTCTGACTACAGGACCCAGCCCGTTGAAGGAAACCAGACCGACCGTCCAAGTTACAATAGAGTTGTTGCCAATGCCATGTACCCGGAGAAGGAACAAGGTATTATAGTTGAAGGCAAAGACCACAGCACACCCCTCGAATGGTATGTAGAAGCACTAGCAATGATTGTTTCACCTAGTCACATTACGTATGCATCAAAAATTTCAAATAGAGTGTGTATATTTTTGAGCAGTAAGCAGTTAGTAGATGAAGTAACAGAGAAGTACAAGACTATTAATATTGAAGGTTCCTCCCAAAATATTCGTTCTCTTGTTAGTAGACAAAAGCGTATTGTAATTTCAAAAGTTTATCCTATGATTCCTAACGCAGTAATTGAAGATGAACTAGACAAACTAAAAGTGATACGCAGTTCTCAAGTGTCATTTCTCAGAGATGGTTTCGGTAAAGAGCAGTTCACTCATATCTTAAGTTTCCGTAGACAAGTGTTCGTACCGGAAAATTCAGTAAGCAAGATACCTGAAACCATACTGATCACATACAAAGGAGAAAGAAACTGGATTTACATGTCTAGCGGTATCATTAAGTGTTTTCACTGTAAGGAAGAAGGATACATGGCCAAAAACTGCAAAAATGTAGGAGACATTAACCCCAATCAATCGGAAGACATATTTGAAAATAATGTTTCCTCCGACAACGAACAAAGAGACAAGGTAGTCAGTTACCATGAATTCCCCCCCACTCGACCAAGGCAAGCCTGTTAAGAGAGCCTTATCACAGATCACAAGTGTTCCCACCAACGATTCAAGTGAACTTCAGGAAGGACAATTTAAGGAAGAATTAAAGATACGGCAAAACAAAATAAGAAAAAGAAAGTGAAGGTCGCTAGGGAGAACACTATTAGTAGTGGCAGCAATAAGAAGAGCATAGTGGAGCAACTAGCTCCAGTGAAAGAAAGAATAGAAGGGTCAAACAATGTACTCACGTACGATCAACTAAAAGGACTTCCTGGAAAACACTTACGGTGTAAGTAATCCCCTTCAAATATCTCTCAGTTATACCAAAGAGACAGGTAATTGAAATGCTTAAAGAAATATACCCGTTACTGTCTGACAGGAATAAAATCAAGATTTACCAGAATTATGAAGAAACTGAAGGACGCAGTTCTCTCAGATTCGTCAAGAGAATCGTCCGACAACGAAATAACAAGCGAAGATTTTCAAACATGAAGATAAAAACATTACAATGGAATCTGAACGGTTTTTACACCAGATATGAATTTCTTCAGAAGATTCTAAAAGATGACAACTATGACATACTGTGCATCCAGGAAACCAATTTCAAAAATAAGTACCATTTCAATATTAAAGGTTATCAATGTTTTTATAAAAACAGATTAGTTTGTACAAATGCCAGTGGCGGTGTTGCGATCTATGTTCATAACTCGATCAAATGTAGTGAATGCGCCATTACAAGTGACCTAGAAGTATGTGTGATACAACTGTATATTGGCGGTAGTAGCTTTCATCTGTGTAGTGCATACATTCCAAATGCGTTTCAACTAGAATATCGCCACCTAGACAATTTATACTCACAAATATCAGGTGCGGTCCTGATAGTCTGTGATTTTAATAGTCACAATTCGATTTGAGGATCAGGCAGAACGGATCTTAGAGGAAAAATTGTTGGTGATTTTGTGAATAATGAAGATTTAATGGTCTTGAACGACTGCATAAAATCTACGTACTTCAACGTGGGTAGCGGAAACTCAACGTGTATCGACCTAAGCATCTGCACTCCCACTTTGGCGAGATATCTGAAATGGAATGTGATGGAGGACCTTCACAACAGTGATCATTACCCCATAATATTGACATATGAGAATTCTGTTACTCCTGAGGATATCTATATACCCAGATGGATATTTAAAAAGGCCAACTGGAAGTCGTACCAAGACATCATTGCAGTGAAAGTTCAAAAGCTTAAGAAATTAAACATCGACGATTCAGTACAAATAAATGACATTTTGAGCAACTTTACGGAACTTATACTGTCTACAGAAGAGGTTACTATACTCAAAACAAAAAATACTAAAAGTAAAAAGAAACTACCTTGGTGGACAGAGGAATGTGAAGAAGCGGTGATGAATTATAAGCATTGGTTCAATGTATTCAAGAAACATAAAACAAATGAAAATCAATTCATGTTTAAGTCAGCATGAGCGAGGGCTAGAAGAACCATAAAAGAATCCAAGAGGACCTGCTGGAAGGAATACATATCATCCTTAAACAGTAAACTGAACTACACGGAGGCATGGAAGCAAATAAACGCCATTGATGGAAAATACAGAACAAATTACCCGAAGTTTATATGCATGCCAGATGGTTATTGAAGACCCGTTCGACATTGCGAATAGCTTTTGGAAAGTGTTTCGCGTCTAATTCTAGTGATAAGAACCTTGCAGATGGCTTCATGAAACATAAAGAAGGAACTGAGAGATCTCCCCTAAACCTTGAAGTAGAAGAAGATGAAATAGATGATTCTACACATTAATTTCAATATACGTCAACTAAAAGACTCTAGCGCCGACCCCGACGGAATACCTAACATATGTATCCGTATGCTCTCTAAAGAAGCTATCAGTGTCCTTTTAGACATTTACAATTATATATATTTAAACAATGTCTTCCCACAAAAATGGTCAGAAGCAGTTATTGTTCCAATTCACAAACCTGGTAAGAACAAATTTTCAATAGACAGCTGCAGACCAATTGCCTTAACTTGTTGCCTGTGTAAATTACTTGAGAAGATTGTAAACCACAGACTTAAATGGTACCTAGAAAAACATCAGATAATATCACCCCATCAAAGCGGTTTCCGTAAGAACCGATCTGCTTTAGACAGCATTGCAGTAATCGAGAACAGCATCTACAATGGATTCGCCAATAATATGTTCACAGTGTTACTAAGTCTCGACATCGAAAAGGCATATGAGATGATCTGGCGCAGACGTATCATGGACATAATTACGAAACATGGAATTAAAGGCAACATAGCTAAGTTCGTGTATAACTTCATTAAATAAAGGTACATTAATGTCAGAGTGAGAGGATCCTTATCAGAGTTATATATGTTGGCAAATGGAGTACCGCAGGGCTCTGTGCTTAAGGGAACCTTGTTTCTGTTGATAATAAATGAACTTCAGACCAAAATCAAATTGCCTGCGATAGTCAGCATGTACGCGGACGACTGTTATAGACGCATTACAGGTAAACATCTGTCATCAATAGCAGTTATAGCTCAAAACATCTTAGACACCATTCTCGCATTCTCCACTGAAGTTGGTCTAAAATTCTCGAAGACGAAATCCACATTGATCATTTTCTCCAGGAAACGATCCACTGAGAAGGCTCTATCCTTAAACCTGGGTGAACATAAGATAAAACAATGTAAAACCTTAAATGTCTTAGGTCTAACACTTGACGAAAGGCTATCCTGGATACCTCACATTAAAAACTTGAAAGTGGAATGCCCCAAAAGACTAAACTTGATGAAAATCATAGGCCACTCAGCGTGGAGGGCCGACTATACAGTGCTTAGAAGAACATACCAGGCTAACATTGATCTGAGCTAAAATGGATTATGGCAGTATATTCTACGATGCTGCAAATAAGAATATTAAAAGAATCCCAGCCTATTTTTCCGTAGATAAGCGTTATCTTGGTCGAGCCGAATTCGGGGACCACCGAGGTAATCTCCATTAATTGATGAATTTCAAGGATAAGGAGGTATCAACCACAATAAAGGAATCATTTATTGTGGTTAATACCTCCTTATCCTTGAAATTTATCGTGGAATACCACAAAATCTCAGCTGCCACCACAGAGTTTATCCATTAATTGAATCTAATAACTTTTATTATATTTTAGATTTTTGAAAAATAACCCAACTGGGGTCAAAACGTCAACTAGTGGTGCAAAAAAGCACATACTTTCTCGCATAGTTTGCAACTGCTCACATTGAATAATCTAATATATCGCATCTAATATATCGCATTATGAATGCAACCAAAAGTACGATATTATTACCTCATGCACATATATACAAGTGGACCACCTAAGTTGGCCATAGCAAATATCTTGAAAACGGTTTGAGGTATCGAGATGCTATTTGTGCTAAGTTGTTGAATGTGATTGGGCAAATACCATATTTTGCTTTCTTGTTTGTACCATATGTAATTCACACAACTTTGTTTTTTAAATGAAAGTATTTATTTTTTCTATATCATTCTAAATTTCTTTGAAAATGAAATGCAATGATATAAAAATTGTTAACACTCGAAAAGTATTTTTTACGAAAACAGTGAAATTAGGACTTGGTAAACGCCATATCGCAGCGCGCAAGGACAGCTGATGTTGCTGATGTCTTAAAGTACGTGAGTTGACGCACCTTGTCGGAGAACGAGAAAGTTCGCTGATTACAGGACTTCCTATGCTCTTACTGGTAATGCTTATGACCTCGGTTTGGTCTTTCAAGAGTCCTACATGCGCAAAAAGGAGTAGTGTTCGAAATCACATTGATTTCAACGGAGATGTTTATTTAAATACCTTTATTAAATTTACATTTGGGGAGCCTATCATATTCCAGGAAAAAAACACGTGTACACTGAGAAGAAATCAGAGTACATTTATTTCCTTTTATGTAATCATTTTGTAAACATTTTCTTGAAAATTTACAATTTGAAATAATTCAAAACAGAAGAAAACATTAATGATGGTATTCGTAACGAACAAAATAAAACAAGATGAAAAATTGACAAATAATGAGAATACCAATATTCAAAATAACATATATTAAACGCATTTTGAAAAATGGCAGCGAGAATGAAATTCACTATTTTCGAGTCATGTGCTCTATGTGTTTTCCGTCGATCGCGATGCACATTTGTAAGCAGCGCGCAAGGACAGTTGACCTTGCGCGCTGCGGCGTGGCGGCTTACTGTTTTCGTAAAAAATACTTTTAGAATATTACCAATATTTATATCAATGCATTTCATTTTTAAAAAAACTTTAAAATGCTGGAGAAACAAATACATACTTCCATTTAAAAACCAAAGTTGTGTCAATATCTCCTCAATTACATATGGCACAAACAAGAAAACAAAATATGTTATTTGCCCAATCGCATGCAACAACATGGCGCAAATAGTATCTCAAACCGTTTTCAAGATATTTGCTGTGGCCAACTTAGGCGGTCCACCTGTATACACACAGGGTGGAACAACTAAGTGTTAACGCCCCTTGTATCTCCTTAATTGTGCAAGATGTGAAGATGACGTTTGGACAGTCGATTGATAAACTGAGGTTACTTGATTCTTCGCCTTTGCACTATTTTTTACTACGAAGATATAAAGTCAACTTTGTTTTTTAAATGGAACTGTATGCTAAATTTTAGCGTATCGTAATGGTCTTAAAAAGACAATTTCAAATGTGAATACATCTTCTTATTTAAGCGAATCTTTTTTAGAAATTGACGTGTTTTTGTAACGTATTTTTCCACTGAAGCGGCGATTTTCAATTCGACCTTTCCTGGTAACTAAATGGGAAACTTCGCGAGCGCGTCATTCAGACAAACGCACTCATTTATTAGAGCACAGAAACAACTACTAATACTACCAATAATACTTCTGCCGACTTGACAGCTTCCTGCTGACAGGGAAAGGAGGTTCCGTTATCCAATCAGAGGCTTCAAATTGTAATGATGTCACTTCAGAGTTGCCGACGTTTACTACGAAACAAATGAAATCTAAGAGCGCGGAGCAACTGAAAATTGAAGAGCGCAGAGCGCCAGGTGGAGCGACATTGTTTGGTTATGCGTCGTGTGTGCGATTGTCGTGCGAGTGTCGTCTAGTGTTGTGTGTTCCCATTGCGAATTTTTTTTTTTTTTTTTGCGATGTACATCCGCCTTAAAGAACATTACTAATTTTAGTTTCCCGTATACGTACGTATTTACGGAGTAATATACGTGGTAGAGGAAAATTTATGCAATGTTGGGGAAAATCGATCTCGAGATTTTAACGGAAATACAAGTTTTGGGGTCCCCTGGTACCGAAAAGGTTTTTTTTTCCGAAACGTTCGTCCATCCGTCTGTCCGTCAGTCTGTGAACAATACTAGAACCTAAATTATCAGAACGATTTCTTCCAAAATGGATATTCCTCGGTCGATCTGGTTCCACTCAAGGCGCCGCGATTTTGAAAATCTTTCTTCAAAATTTGGAGATACTTTACATTAAGCCCCACACATATTTTCAAATTTTTCTCAAAAAGGCTCTAAATTTTTTCTTTAAAATTTTGTTAAGGATAGTGCTAAGTGTACTCTATTAGATGACATAAACGCTATATTGGTATATTCTTTTGTTTTTTCAAGAATAGTAAAAATTTAATTTTTTTGACATGTCTCTCACGACGTTGATATTTACATTAGCGACAATTTCTTCACATTATTAAATTTATGAGTACATGTGCTTTAAATATTGTTAAGTTAAGTTTCTCGAAAACTCAACCGTTTTCTTTGAAAACTAGCTCAAAATTTCTCATTTTCAGAAACGCTCAAACGCCATTTTCTCATAAATGGCTTCAAATTTTTTCTTCAAACTTTTGGAACGAGTAGTGCTAATTGACGTAAATTAATAATTTGACGTAAAGTTTATTTTGAGTTTTTTTTTAAATTACACAAATGCAATTTTTTTGAAAGATCTCTCACATCTTTAATATGCACACTACCAGCAATTTGTAAAGATTATTACATTTGTGCGTATAAGTGCTTCAAATGACTTCAAATGAAGTTTTTCGAAAACTCAAAAATTGTCTGTGAAAAAGAGCTTCAAATTTCGCATTTTTTGTAGCACTTAAACGCCATTTTCTTAACAACGGGCTCAAATTTTTCATAGAAAATTACCATTTATGAAGAGGTTTTACTGTTCTTTAATATTCTAAAATTAATATTTCCGTTCTACCATTAGGAAACCGAAAAATTAAGAAAATGTCAAAAAAAAGTACTTTGGGCGGCGATAGATGGCAACTGGAATGAGTATGAGGCAATACCGAATAGACAGCCCAGACCCAAGGAAATAGAAAACTAATAAGGGAAAGTCTGTGACATTCTGTAGCACCTCTAGTTTGTCTGTATGCCAAAGTATTCAGTTGGACGCCTAGAAAACCTTGTCAATAACAGGTAAAACAGTAACTTCAAAAAGTCCTGCAATTTTTTTAATTGTGAACGTTCCGTGAAAAGTATGTACGCAAACAAAGAATGTTTTGATACTTATAAATATTTCATAATAAATACTATGCATCTTCCTTCTTAAAATGCATCTCGCTGTACTTACTTGTTATCTGCTACGGGCGTGTTATAGAAAAATGTTTCGTTAATCCTCGCATTGACGGGATTAGTGTAAGGGACTGCGATAAATTTATTTAACAGTATTTCATCAAATAAATTAAGATCATTATTACAATTCTACCAAAAATATAATAAGTTGGACGTGTATGTCTCAACAGCTGATCTGACACGAGAACGACCACGTGTCTGCCGTCCGAGTAAGAGGAAATATCGCTCTCCCTTACTCCCGGCTGTCAAGTCGACAGAAATATTATTCGGACAATATTTTGCAACTACGTTGCACTTCCTTACATTGTAATATTGCCAAAAGATGACTTCTTCCAAGGAAAGCTTAAATGCCGCATACAGAATTCTTGTATATTTAGTTAAGAAAAATTATGATGAATAAGATATTGTTCATTTATTTTTGTATTATTTACTTAAAATTCAAAATAGAACATGTTGCCAAAGATATCAAAATAACATAATAGTGTTTGAGTGACAAACAAGAACTTTGCAAGAACTTCCTTGGACGAAGTGATTTTTCGGCAAAGTTACAGTAGTATCGGAAAAAGTAGTATCTGTGCTCAAATAAATGAGCGCGTTTGTCTGAAGGGTGTACTCGCGAAGTTCCCCTTTTAGTTAACTGGAAAAGTCGAATTGAAAATCGCCGCTTCAGTGGGAAATTACGTTACAAAAACACATGCATTTCTAAAAAACGATTTGCTTAAATAAGAAGATGTACACATATTTGAAATCGTCTTTTTAACTCCATTACGATACGCTAAAAGTTAGCATATGGTTCCATTTAAAAAACAAACAAACAAAGATGAGATTATATCTTCGTAATAAAAATAGGACACAGACGAAGTACGATATAATTAAGTAGCCTCTATTTATGCAGTCTACTGTTTAAATGACATCTTCGTATCTTGCGCAATAGAGGAGGTACAAGGGGTGTTAACACTTCGTTGTTCCATCCTGAATACAGGTGTCCCACCAACTATGCGACACCCCCATAACTTCTAAACGGTTCGCGATATCGAAGTACAGTTTTCGCTCAACAATGCGAAATAATGAGGCAAGTAATATGCCGTAAATCAATCATCTGTAATATTTTTAGTTTTCGAGAAATTGAATCATCTTTGATTTTTGTAAATGAAACTATATATTTTACTCAACAGCAATCGATGGACCATAAAAGAGGAATACAATGATGCATCACATGTTAGTATTTTAATAATAATTTGAATGTAAAATTAGACTTTTTGACTAGTGATTTTCAATTAACCCGAAAGAAGTGGCGCGGGGTCTTTTGTGACTCCACCTATCTTTGCTTAGCTGCAGTTGCCTAATTTTGCGAGTCAGAACCTTTACATTTCACATAACTTTCACCACATTCTTTAGCTTTTGTGTGAAAATTTTTCAAAATTGTATATGTAATAATTCACCTATAAATATTTGTGAAACCAATACAAACACCTTAAATTTCGTATTTTTTCTAAGTTGTGTTGATAAGCTTTGAATCATTTTCAAGAAATTGTTTGTTCTTATGTGAGACGATGTTAGAAAATGGAACTTACTGAATTTTCTGATACCTTGGTCGTTGAAATATTCAGAAAAATGTAAATGGAGTCACTACATAAAATGAAAGATAATTGCCCTTTTATTTGTTTCAATTCCTCACTTGCATGCTTGTTTATAATAGTGCATTGTGTTTATTCGACCTTAAAAATGATTGATTATTATTAAAATAACTAATTTCGCACTTATTCCTTGCTAAATATAATTTTATAAAGAAATAGTTTAAAGGGGTTAGAAATGACCCCGCGCCACCTCTAACGTAACTCTCTCAACCACCACCTTTCCAGGGTTAAACAGGCAGTATTTCCTGTAACAGCCCCCAACCTTCCCCTGTTGTCTTAAGGGAAGGAGGCCTTTGCTTTACAGCGCCGAGATTCTTATGGGGAGAGGGAGACTGAGAGGGGAGGCAGCGCAAATAGTTTTGACTAGACGGGTACAAGAACAACATAAAATTTAACGATCAGAATGAAAGATTTTTCCATTGATTCATCAGAATTATTTCTTTCACTGATTGAAATTCCAAAGTATGGATCATTGAAATAAACGATGTAAAGAAATTGGTAGTGTAAGGAGGATACTAACAAAGATCTTTTTCAAACTTAATCCAGCTCGGAGTCTAATGGCTGCAAGAACAAGCCAGTAATTTAAAACACTTCAAATACAAGCAACCTTTCGTTTGAAAGGTTGAAGATTTTCACTATAATAACTCCAGAACATCAAATTACAAAAAAGTATATATTTTATTGCCCTTTACTTGTCATTGTAAATTTACAAAATTAAAAGACGTAGATTGCAAAAGAAAAACAGAAGAAACTATGAAGATAAATTATTTGCTAAGCTATATGTCCATCTACAGTAATGCACATCTGTAATCGTGTGTGCTAGGGCTGATGAACCGACTGCAATTATTTGTGACATAATACATTAATGCTTTGGAATTTCAACCAGAAAGGAAGTTATTTCTGATGAAACAATGGCAAAATAAAGTTTAATTTTCATCGTTAATACTAATGTTTGCTCCTGTGTCAGTCGTGATAAGCCTATGGATTGTATATTTATACCTCTGTCACTCATTGCCACACCGCTCAATCTCCCCTCTCCCTCTAGCAGTCTCGGCGCCGCGACAGCCAGCTTCCCCATAGGCGACAATTGGAAGAGCTGCTACAGGAAATTTTGTCGGTTTAATCTAATACCACATGTCAGAAAGTCTAATTTTGTACTCAAATTACTATAAAAATACTAACATATGATACATCATTGTATTCCTCTTTGTATGGTCTATCAATTGCTGTCGTCAAAAATATGTAGTTGCATATAAAAGAACAAAGAGATTAAATGTATAGAAAACTAAAGATATTACAGACGATTTCTCTACAGCGTATTACTTGCTCTATGATTCCGATATATATATATATATATATATATATATATATATATATGTGTGTGTGTGTGTGTGTATGTATGTATGTGTGTGTGTGTGTGTGTGTGTAAAACTTGACAAGAATCCAACCACTTAGTTTGTAATTTCATTTTTAATTAACATTAATTATTCATCCATTTCGCAACCATACCTCTACTGCTGTTCATAATTGGAAAGAAACCCGTCTTCTGCCGTCGATTTTCAAGTTTCTGGCAGCACGTGGCGTTATGAAGTGAGAAATCCTTCACTCAGAATTAGCAGTCGTGACTACAGTTGTGCATTTGTGTTAAAGTTTAGTAAATTTATACTGATAGTCTGTCAAGAGTGTTTTAATATATTTTTTGCTTTGTTCATTTGATACGTGTGTAAAAAAGACGTTTAAGAGTAAATAATAAAATAAAATGTGTACCTGTCTATTATTTGATGAATTAATCAAGATATTACATTAAAAATCTTTAAGAATTATTCCCTTCCCTTTAAAATGATAGCTTGTTTCTGCTACAACTCTCTGAGCTCTATTCTTGTAAGTTTGAAAAGAACCTTAATTATTATCGTCCTACCGCTACAAATTATTTTTAGTTTGTTCTTTTCGATAATCGTTGCTTTGAATTTCAGTAGAAAAAAAGTTCAATTCAGATGAACAAATGGGAAAAAAATTCTCATTCTGATCGTTCATATTGATGTTTGTTCATGTTCAGTACCCTAGAAAAATAAAACATCGATTTGAAATTCAAGATGTCGCGACATCAGCCAAAAGGATAGGGGAATATCAATTTTGATGAAAATCATGCTTAGATTTGGCTGCTACCGTTGTTCTTAGTCAGACGGAAAGATGGACGGGCGGGCGTTTTGCCGTCAATCGATTTTTCGGTATCAACGGCCACCAAAACATGGATACTGACGACAGAGTATGTTAGAGGTTGTAATTTACAGGGTCTGGCAAGGAGTTTATGTGTCGATAATTCTCCATTTTTCCCGCAGCATTACAATACTTTCTCTGTACTGCGTAAGCAGTAGCGAAACAATAAAAAGAAATAAATTGTTAAAAAATATTTTAGTGTCTGTTATTGCTAAGGGCAGAAATCTATTACCATTCAATACAGAAG
>JAHLJT010002406.1:171159818-171216097 GCA_031308135.1 Acheta domesticus | reverse complement strand
TTTACTCTTTTGAAAAGTTATAATTTTGATTATTTCTTTCCGTATGCTTCACACACTCCGTATGTAATCATGCCGCTTAGACACCAATTATAACTTATAATCGCTACAAACTCCTTTCGCTGTGCGTTTGCACTACAGACCATGATCTGCCACCACAACATGCTATCAAAATTAAGTCGAAAATGCAGCCATTAACAGCTGATATCTTACTGCAACTACATGTTCACATGCAGCGCACAGAATGTAGCTTCGTTGCAACACAAGTTGGCTCAGTCCAGTATTCGGACTCGGTGTGTCTTGTAATCATGGTTGCGTGATGACTCTTTGGTTTGTCTCCTAAATTTTTAAACACGTTTAAAGAAAATTCTACATGGCCCGTGGGGGGGATCGAACCCGCGACCTTCGCGTTATTAGCACGACGCTCTAACCAACTGAGCTAACGGGCCACACGCTTTTGTTGCCGGGCACGGTACAGATAGTCGAAACTTATACACTTCATACGATTATTCGTACCGAAGAGGATGAGGTGCGGGGCGAAATAACCGGAAACACGTGTTTGACGCATTGCGAAAATATGAAATGTTTCATGACCCTCACACACATTATTATATATTATTATTCCCATTATTAATTTTATTAATATTAATATTATTATTAGTAGTATTGAATTGTAAACTTCAGGTATATGTTTTTATTGTAGTTGTAAATATCCTTTCTATACGTGGATTTTGAGGAAAATAGAAAGCACTTAGCCTGTGGTAGTTGTTGACGGAACCCACAAACTTCCAGTTTTTTACCAGGACGCTCTTACCAACTCAACAGCTGGGCCACATAGTTGTAGTCTTTCTGCGGCATTCTGTATTATGATAACCTACACGAGCAAAACATGTACTGAAAACGACGAGTAAAAGGAAGCAATGCGTTGGAAAATAGATCTGATGTATTTAGAAACATTGTATTCTCCTCTTTCGGCAAGATATCTAATATGTTGCTGTAGAAGAAGTATGCTTTGTCGTCAGTCTGGGGTTTTGGTCCCCTGTTTTTCTAAATGTGGCATTTTTCATGTGCTAAGAAAATTGTTCATGGCCCGTGGGGGGATCGAACCCACGACCTTCGCGTTATTAGCACGACGCTCTAACCAACTGAGCTAACGGGCCACTTGCGTTGCAATTGTTATAAGAACGCCAACGATTAAAATATTTAACTTCCCTCGATAATGGTATGTCTTCTGTAGCTATCAATTGTAGATTCGAAGAATAAAACCGCAATTCGGACAACAATGGGTGGTTTTTATTTCATTTTCTTGGCAATAACAAATTGGTGAACAATTCAAAAATATCTTTACTCTTTTGAAAAGTTATAATAATTTTGATTATTTCTTTCCGTATGCTTCACACACTCCGTATGTAATCAATGCCGCTTAGACACCAATTATAACTTATAATCGCTACAAACTCCTTTCGCTGTGCGTTTGCACTACAGACCATGATCTGCCACCACAACAGTCTATCAAAATTAAGTCGAAAATGCAGCCATTAACAGCTGATATCTTACTGCAACTACATGTTCACATGCAGCGCACAGAATGTAGCTTCGTTGCAACACAAGTTGGCTCAGTCCAGTATTCGGACTCGGAGTGTCTTGTAATCATGGTTGCGTGATGACTCTTTGGTTTGTCTCCTAAATTTTTAAACACTTTTAAAGAAAATTCTACATGGCCCGTGGGGGGGATCGAACCCGCGACCTTCGCGTTATTAGCACGACGCTCTAACCAACTGAGCTAACGGGCCACACGCTTTTGTTGCCCGGCGCAGGTACAGATAGTCGAAACTTATACACTTCATACGATTATTCGTACCGAAGAGGATGAGGTGCGGGGCGAAATAACCGGAAACACGTGTTTGACGCATTGCGAAAATATGAAATGTTTCATGACCCTCACACACATTATTATATATTATTATTCCCATTATTAATTTTATTAATATTAATATTATTATTAGTAGTATTGAATTGTAAACTTCAGGTATATGTTTTTATTGTAGTTGTAAATATCCCTTTCTATACGTGGTTTTGAGGAAAATAGAAAGCACTTAGCCTGTGGTAGTTGTTGACGGAACCCACAAACTTCCAGTTTTTTACCAGGACGCTCTTACCAACTCAACAGCTGGGCCACATAGTTGTAGTCTTTCTGCGGCATTCTGTATTATGATAACCTACGACGAGCAAAACATGTACTGAAAACGACGAGTAAAAAGGAAGCAATGCGTTGGAAAATAGATCTGATGTATTTAGAAACATTGTATTCTCCTCTTTCGGCAAGATATCTAATATGTTGCTGTAGAAGAAGTATGCTTTGTCGTCAGTCTGGGGTTTTGGTCCCCTGTTTTTCTAAATGTGGCATTTTTCATGTGCTAAGAAAATTGTTCATGGCCCGTGGGGGGATCGAACCCACGACCTTCGCGTTATTAGCACGACGCTCTAACCAACTGAGCTAACGGGCCACTTGCGTTGCAATTGTTATAAGAACGCCAACGATTAAAATATTTAACTTCCCTCGATGAATGGTATGTCTTCTGTAGCTATCAATTGTAGATTCGAAGAATAAAACCGCAATTCGGACAACAATGGGTGGTTTTTATTTCATTTTCTTGGCAATAACAAATTGGTGAACAATTCAAAAATATCTTTACTCTTTTGAAAAGTTATAATAATTTTGATTATTTCTTTCCGTATGCTTCACACACTCCGTATGTATCAATGCCGCTTAGACACCAATTATAACTTATAATCGCTACAAACTCCTTTCGCTGTGCGTTTGCACTACAGACCATGATCTGCCACCACAACATGTATCAAAATTAAGTCGAAAATGCAGCCATTAACAGCTGATATCTTACTGCAACTACATGTTCACATGCAGCGCACAGAATGTAGCTTCGTTGCAACACAAGTTGGCTCAGTCCAGTATTCGGACTCGGTGTGTCTTGTAATCATGGTTGCGTGATGACTCTTTGGTTTGTCTCCTAAGTTTTAAACACGTTTAAAGAAAATTCTACATGGCCCGTGGGGGGATCGAACCCGCGACCTTCGCGTTATTAGCACGACGCTCTAACCAACTGAGCTAACGGGCCACACGCTTTTGTTGCCGGCGCGGTACAGATAGTCGAAACTTATACACTTCATACGATTATTCGTACCGAAGAGGATGAGGTGCGGGGCGAAATAACCGGAAACACGTGTTTGACGCATTGCGAAAATATGAAATGTTTCATGACCCTCACACACATTATTATATATTATTATTCCCACTATTAATTTTATTAATATTAATATTATTATTAGTAGTATTGAATTGTAAACTTCAGGTATATGTTTTTATTGTAGTTGTAAATATCCCTTTCTATACGTGGATTTTGAGGAAAATAGAAAGCACTTAGCCTGTGGTAGTTGTTGACGGAACCCACAAACTTCCACGTTTTTTACCAGGACGCTCTTACCAACTCAACAGCTGGGCCACATAGTTGTAGTCTTTCTGCGGCATTCTGTATTATGATAACCTACACGAGCAAAACATGTACTGAAAACGACGAGTAAAAAGGAAGCAATGCGTTGGAAAATAGATCTGATGTATTTAGAAACATTGTATTCTCCTCTTTCGGCAAGATATCTAATATGTTGCTGTAGAAGAAGTATGCTTTGTCGTCAGTCTGGGGTTTTGGTCCCCTGTTTTTCTAAATGTGGCATTTTTCATGATGCTAAGAAAATTGTTCATGGCCCGTGGGGGGATCGAACCCACGACCTTCGCGTTATTAGCACGACGCTCTAACCAACTGAGCTAACGGGCCACTTGCGTTGCAATTGTTATAAGAACGCCAACGATTAAAATATCTAACTTCCCTCGAATATGGTATGTCTTCTGTAGCTATCAATTGTAGATTCGAAGAATAAAACCGCAATTCGGACAACAATGGGTGGTTTTTATTTCATTTTCTTGGCAATAACAAATTGGTGAACAATTCAAAAATATCTTTACTCTTTTGAAAAGTTATAATTTTGATTATTTCTTTCCGTATGCTTCACACACTCCGTATGTATCAATGCCGCTTAGACACCAATTATAACTTATAATCGCTACAAACTCCTTTCGCTGTGCGTTTGCACTACAGACCATGATCTGCCACCACAACATGTATCAAAATTAAGTCGAAAATGCAGCCATTAACAGCTGATATCTTACTGCAACTACATGTTCACATGCAGCGCACAGAATGTAGCTTCGTTGCAACACAAGTTGGCTCAGTCCAGTATTCGGACTCGGTGTGTCTTGTAATCATGGTTGCGTGATGACTCTTTGGTTTGTCTCCTAAGTTTTTAAACACGTTTAAAGAAAATTCTACATGGCCCGTGGGGGGATCGAACCCGCGACCTTCGCGTTATTAGCACGACGCTCTAACCAACTGAGCTAACGGGCCACACGCTTTTGTTGCCGGGCAGCGGTACAGATAGTCGAAACTTATACACTTCATACGATTATTCGTACCGAAGAGGATGAGGTGCGGGGCGAAATAACCGGAAACACGTGTTTGACGCATTGCGAAAATATGAAATGTTTCATGACCCTCACACACATTATTATATATTATTATTCCCATTATTAATTTTATTAATATTAATATTATTATTAGTAGTATTGAATTGTAAACTTCAGGTATATGTTTTTATTGTAGTTGTAAATATTCCTTTCTATACGTGGTTTTGAGGAAAATAGAAAGCACTTAGCCTGTGGTAGTTGTTGACGGAACCCACAAACTTCCAGTTTTTTACCAGGACGCTCTTACCAACTCAACAGCTGGGCCACATAGTTGTAGTCTTTCTGCGGCATTCCTGTATTATGATAACCTACGACGAGCAAAACATGTACTGAAAACGACGAGTAAAAAGGAAGCAATGCGTTGGAAAATAGATCTGATGTATTTAGAAACATTGTATTCTCCTCTTTCGGCAAGATATCTAATATGTTGCTGTAGAAGAAGTATGCTTTGTCGTCAGTCTGGGGTTTTGGTCCCCTGTTTTTCTAAATGTGGCATTTTTCATGTGCTAAGAAAATTGTTCATGGCCCGTGGGGGGATCGAACCCACGACCTTCGCGTTATTAGCACGACGCTCTAACCAACTGAGCTAACGGGCCACTTGCGTTGCAATTGTTATAAGAACGCCAACGATTAAAATATCTAACTTCCCTCGATAATGGTATGTCTTCTGTAGCTATCAATTGTAGATTCGAAGAATAAAACCGCAATTCGGACAACAATGGGTGGTTTTTATTTCATTTTCTTGGCAATAACAAATTGGTGAACAATTCAAAAATATCTTTACTGTTTTGAAAAGTTATAATAATTTTGATTATTTCTTTCCGTATGCTTCACACACTCCGTATGTATCAATGCCGCTTAGACACCAATTATAACTTATAATCGCTACAAACTCCTTTCGCTGTGCGTTTGCACTACAGACCATGATCTGCCACCACAACATGTATCAAAATTAAGTCGAAAATGCAGCCATTAACAGCTGATATCTTACTGCAACTACATGTTCACATGCAGCGCACAGAATGTAGCTTCGTTGCAACACAAGTTGGCTCAGTCCAGTATTCGGACTCGGTGTGTCTTGTAATCATGGTTGCGTGATGACTCTTTGGTTTGTCTCCTAAGTTTTTAAACACGTTTAAAGAAAATTCTACATGGCCCGTGGGGGGATCGAACCCGCGACCTTCGCGTTATTAGCACGACGCTCTAACCAACTGAGCTAACGGGCCACACGCTTTTGTTGCCGGCGCGGTACAGATAGTCGAAACTTATACACTTCATACGATTATTCGTACCGAAGAGGATGAGGTGCGGGGCGAAATAACCGGAAACACGTGTTTGACGCATTGCGAAAATATGAAATGTTTCATGACCCTCACACACATTATTATATATTATTATTCCCATTATTAATTTTATTAATATTAATATTATTATTATTAGTATTGAATTGTAAACTTCAGGTATATGTTTTTATTGTAGTTTTAAATATCCCTTTCTATACGTGGATTTTGAGGAAAATAGAAAGCACTTAGCCTGTGGTAGTTGTTGACGGAACCCACAAACTTCCAGTTTTTTACCAGGACGCTCTTACCAACTCAACAGCTGGGCCACATAGTTGTAGTCTTTCTGCGGCATCCTGTATTATGATAACCTCGACGAGCAAAACATGTACTGAAAACGACGAGTAAAAAGGAAGCAATGCGTTGGAAAATAGATCTGATGTATTTAGAAACATTGTATTCTCCTCTTTCGGCAAGATATCTAATATGTTGCTGTAGAGAAGTATGCTTTGTCGTCAGTCTGTGGTTTTGGTCCCCTGTTTTTCTAAATGTGGCATTTTTCATGTGCTAAGAAAATTGTTCATGGCCCGTGGGGGGATCGAACCCACGACCTTCGCGTTATTAGCACGACGCTCTAACCAACTGAGCTAACGGGCCACTTGCGTTGCAATTGTTATAAGAACGCCAACGATTAAAACTATTTAACTTCCCTCGAAAATGGTATGTCTTCTGTAGCTATCTATTGTAGATTCGAAGAATAAAACCGCAATTCGGACAACAATTGGTGGTTTTTATTTCATTTTCTTGGCAATAACAAATTGGTGAACAATTCAAAAATATCTTTACTCTTTTGAAAAGTTATAATAATTTTGATTATTTCTTTCCGTATGCTTCACACACTCCGTATGTAATCATGCCGCTTAGACACCAATTATAACTTATAATCGCTACAAACTCCTTTCGCTGTGCGTTTGCACTACAGACCATGATCTGCCACCACAACATCTATCAAAATTAGGTCGAAAATGCAGCCATTAACATCTGATATCTTACTGCAACTACATGTTCACATGCAGCGCACAGAATGTAGCTTCGTTGCAACACAAGTTTGCTCAGTCCAGTATTCGGACTCGGTGTGTCTTGTAATCATGGTTGCGTGATGACTCTTTGGTTTGTCTCCTAAGTTTTTAAACACGTTTAAAGAAAATTCTACATGGCCCGTGGGGGGATCGAACCCGCGACCTTCGCGTTATTAGCACGACGCTCTAACCAACTGAGCTAACGGGCCACGCGCCTTTGTTGCCGGGCACGGTACAGATAGTAGAAACTTATACACTTCATACGATTATTCGTACCGATGAGGATGAGGTGCGGGGCGAAATAACCGGAAACACGTGTTTGACGCATTGCGAAAATATGAAATGTTTCATGACCCTCACACACATTATTATATATTATTATTCCTATTATTAATTTTATTAATATTAATATTATTATATTATTAGTATTGAGTTGTAAACGTGCAGGTATTATGTTTTTATTGTTGTTTTAAATATCCCTTTCTATACGTGGTTTCTGAGGAAAATAGAAAGCACTTAGCCTGTGGTAGTTGTTGACGGAACCCACAAACTTCCAGTTTTTTACCAGGACGCTCTTTCCAACTCAACAGCTGGGCCACATAGTTGTAGTCTTTCTGCGGCATCCTGTATTATGATAACCTCGACGAGCAAAACATGTACTCGAAAACGACGAGTAAAAGGAAGCAATGCCTTGGAAAATAGATCCTGATGTATTTAGAAACATTGTATTCTCCTCTTTCCGGCAAGGTATCTAATATGTTGCTGTAGAAGTATGCTTTGTCGTCAGTCTGTGGTTTTGGTCCCCTGTTTTTCTAAATGTGGCATTTTTCATGTGCTAAGAAAATTGTTCATGGCCCGTGGGGGGATCGAACCCACGACCTTCGCGTTATTAGCACGACGCTCTAACCAACTGAGCTAACGGGCCACTTGCGTTGCAATTGTTATAAGAACGCCAACGATGAAAATATTTAACTTCCCTCGAAAATGGTATGTTTCTGTAGCTATCTATTGTAGATTCGAAGAATAAAACCGCAATTCGGACAACAATTGGTGGTTTTTATTTCATTTTCTTGGCAATAACAAATTGGTGAACAATTCAAAAATATCTTTACTCTTTTGAAAAGTTATAATAATTTTGATTATTTCTTTCCGTATGCGTCACACACTCCGTATGTAATCATGCCGCTTAGACACCAATTATAACTTATAATCGCTACAAACTCCTTTCGCTGTGCGTTTGCACTACAGACCATGATCTGCCACCACAACATCTATTAAAATTAGGTCGAAAATGCAGCCATTAACATCTGATATCTTACTGCAACTACATGTTCACATGCAGCGCACAGAATGTAGCTTCGTTGCAACACAAGTTTGCTCAGTCCAGTATTCGGACTCGGTGTGTCTTGTAATCATTGTTGCGTGATGACTCTTTGGTTTGTCTCCTAAGTTTTTAAACACGTTTAAAGAAAATTCTACATGGCCCGTGGGGGGATCGAACCCGCGACCTTCGCGTTATTAGCACGACGCTCTAACCAACTGAGCTAACGGGCCACGCGCCTTTGTTGCCGGGCACGGTACAGATAGTAGAACTTATACACTTCATACGATTATTCGTACCGATGAGGATGAGGTGCGGGGCGAAATAACCGGAAACACGTGTTTGACGCATTGGGAAAATATGAAATGTTTCATGACCCTCACACACATTATTATATATTATTATTCCTATTATTAATTTTATTAATATTAATATTATTACTATTATTAGTATTGAGTTGTAAACGTGAGGTTTATGTTTTTATTGTTGTTTTAAATATCCCTTTCTATACGTGGTTTCTGAGGAAAATAGAAAGCACTTAGCCTGTGGTAGTTGTTGACGGAACCCACAAACTTCCAGTTTTTTACCAGGACGCTCTTTCCAACTCAACAGCTGGGCCACATAGTTGTAGTCTTTCTGCGGCATCCTGTATTATGATAACCTCGACGAGCAAAACATGTACTCCAAAAGACGAGTAAAAGGAAGCAATGCCTTGGAAAATAGATCCTGATGTATTTAGAAATATTGTATTCTCCTCTTTCCGCAAGGTATCTAATATGTTGCTGTAGAAGTATGCTTTGTCGTCAGTCTGTGGTTTTGGTCCCCTGTTTTTCTAAATGTGGCATTTTTCATGTGCTAAGAAAATTGTTCATGGCCCGTGGGGGGATCGAACCCACGACCTTCGCGTTATTAGCACGACGCTCTAACCAACTGAGCTAACGGGCCACTTGCGTTGCAATTGTTATAAGAACGCCAACGATGAAAACTATTTAACTTCCCTCGAAAATGGTATGTTGTCTGTAGCTATCTATTGTAGATTCGAAGAATAAAACCGCAATTCGGACAACAAGTTGGTGGTTTTTATTTCATTTTCTTGGCAATAACAAATTGGTGAACAATTCAAAAATATCTTTACTCTTTTGAAAAGTTATAATAATTTTGATTATTTCTTTCCGTATGCTTCACACACTCCGTATGTAATCAATGCCGCTTAGACACCAATTATAACTTATAATCGCTACAAACTCCTTTCGCTGTGCGTTTGCACTACAGACCATGATCTGCCACCACAACATCTATTAAAATTAGGTCGAAAATGCAGCCATTAACATCTGATATCTTACTGCAACTACATGTTCACATGCAGCGCACAGAATGTAGCTTCGTTGCAACACAAGTTTGCTCAGTCCAGTATTCGGACTCGGTGTGTCTTGTAATCATTGTTGCGTGATGACTCTTTGGTTTGTCTCCTAAGTTTTTAAACACGTTTAAAGAAAATTCTACATGGCCCGTGGGGGGATCGAACCCGCGACCTTCGCGTTATTAGCACGACGCTCTAACCAACTGAGCTAACGGGCCACGCGCCTTTGTTGCCGGGCACGGTACAGATAGTAGAAACTTATACACTTCATACGATTATTCGTACCGATGAGGATGAGGTGCGGGGCGAAATAACCGGAAACACGTGTTTGACGCATTGGGAAAATATGAAATGTTTCATGACCCTCACACACATTATTATATATTATTATTCCTATTATTAATTTTATTAATATTAATATTATTACTATTATTAGTATTGAGTTGTAAACGTGAGGTTTATGTTTTTATTGTTGTTTTAAATATCCCTTTCTATACGTGGTTTCTGAGGAAAATAGAAAGCACTTAGCCTGTGGTAGTTGTTGACGGAACCCACAAACTTCCAGTTTTTTACCAGGACGCTCTTTCCAACTCAACAGCTGGGCCACATAGTTGTAGTCTTTCTGCGGCATCCTGTATTATGATAACCTCGACGAGCAAAACATGTACTCCAAAAGACGAGTAAAAGGAAGCAATGCCTTGGAAAATAGACCTGATGTATTTAGAAATATTGTATTCTCCTCTTTCCGCAAGGTATCTAATATGTTGCTGTAGAAGTATGCTTTGTCGTCAGTCTGTGGATTTGGTCCCCTGTTTTTCTAAATGTGGCATTTTTCATGTGCTAAGAAAATTGTTCATGGCCCGTGGGGGGATCGAACCCACGACCTTCGCGTTATTAGCACGACGCTCTAACCAACTGAGCTAACGGGCCACTTGCGTTGCAATTGTTATAAGAACGCCAACGATGAAAACTATTTAACTTCCCTCGAAAATGGTATGTTTCTGTAGCTATCTATTGTAGATTCGAAGAATAAAACCGCAATTCGGACAACAAGTTGGTGGTTTTTATTTCATTTTCTTGGCAATAACAAATTGGTGAACAATTCAAAAATATCTTTACTCTTTTGAAAAGTTATAATAATTTTGATTATTTCTTTCCGTATGCTTCACACACTCCGTATGTAATCATGCCGCTTAGACACCAATTATAACTTATAATCGCTACAAACTCCTTTCGCTGTGCGTTTGCACTACAGACCATGATCTGCCACCACAACATCTATTAAAATTAGGTCGAAAATGCAGCCATTAACATCTGATATCTTACTGCAACTACATGTTCACATGCAGCGCACAGAATGTAGCTTCGTTGCAACACAAGTTTGCTCAGTCCAGTATTCGTACTCGGTGTGTCTTGTAATCGATTGTTGCGTGATGACTCTTTGGTTTGTCTCCTAAGTTTTTAAACACGTTTAAAGAAAATTCTACATGGCCCGTGGGGGGATCGAACCCGCGACCTTCGCGTTATTAGCACGACGCTCTAACCAACTGAGCTAACGGGCCACGCGCCTTTGTTGCCGGGCACGGTACAGATAGTAGAAACTTATACACTTCATACGATTATTCGTACCGATGAGGATGAGGTGCGGGGCGAAATAACCGGAAACACGTGTTTGACGCATTGGGAAAATATGAAATGTTTCATGACCCTCACACACATTATTATATATTATTATTCCTATTATTAATTTTATTAATATTAATATTATTACTATTATTAGTATTGAGTTGTAAACGTGAGGTTTATGTTTTTATTGTTGTTTTAAATATCCCTTTCTATACGTGGTTTCTGAGGAAAATAGAAAGCACTTAGCCTGTGGTAGTTGTTGACGGAACCCACAAACTTCCAGTTTTTTACCAGGACGCTCTTTCCAACTCAACAGCTGGGCCACATAGTTGTAGTCTTTCTGCGGCATCCTGTATTATGATAACCTCGACGAGCAAAACATGTACTCCAAAAGACGAGTAAAAGGAAGCAATGCCTTGGAAAATAGACCTGATGTATTTAGAAATATTGTATTCTCCTCTTTCCGCAAGGTATCTAATATGTTGCTGTAGAAGTATGCTTTGTCGTCAGTCTGTGGTTTTGGTCCCCTGTTTTTCTAAATGTGGCATTTTTCATGTGCTAAGAAAATTGTTCATGGCCCGTGGGGGGATCGAACCCACGACCTTCGCGTTATTAGCACGACGCTCTAACCAACTGAGCTAACGGGCCACTTGCGTTGCAATTGTTATAAGAACGCCAACGATGAAAACTATTTAACTTCCCTCGAAAATGGTATGTTGTCTGTAGCTATCTATTGTAGATTCGAAGAATAAAACCGCAATTCGGACAACAGTTTGTGGTTTTTATTTCATTTTCTTGGCAATAACAAATTGGTGAACAATTCAAAAATATCTTTACTCTTTTGAAAAGTTATAATAATTTTGATTCTTTCTTTCCGTATGCTTCACACACTCCGTATGTAATCATGCCGCTTAGACACCAATTATAACTTATAATCGCTACAAACTCCTTTCGCTGTGCGTTTGCACTACAGACCATGATCTGCCACCACAACATCTATTAAAATTAGGTCGAAAATGCAGCCATTAACATCTGATATCTTACTGCAACTACATGTTCACATGCAGCGCACAGAATGTAGCTTCGTTGCAACACAAGTTTGCTCAGTCCAGTATTCGGACTCGGTGTGTCTTGTAATCGTTGTTGCGTGATGACTCTTTGGTTTGTCTCCTAAGTTTTTAAACACGTTTAAAGAAAATTCTACATGGCCCGTGGGGGGATCGAACCCGCGACCTTCGCGTTATTAGCACGACGCTCTAACCAACTGAGCTAACGGGCCACGCGCCTTTGTTGCCGGGCACGGTACAGATAGTAGAAACTTATACACTTCATACGATTATTCGTACCGATGAGGATGAGGTGCGGGGCGAAATAACCGGAAACACGTGTTTGACGCATTGGGAAAATATGAAATGTTTCATGACCCTCACACACATTATTATATATTATTATTCCTATTATTAATTTTATTAATATTAATATTATTACTATTATTAGTATTGAGTTGTAAAGGTGAGGTTTATGTTTTTATTGTTGTTTTAAATATCCCTTTCTATACGTGGTTTCTGAGGAAAATAGAAAGCACTTAGCCTGTGGTAGTTGTTGACGGAACCCACAAACTTCCAGTTTTTTACCAGGACGCTCTTTCCAACTCAACAGCTGGGCCACATAGTTGTAGTCTTTCTGCGGCATCCTGTATTATGATAACCTCGACGAGCAAAACATGTACTCCAAAAGACGAGTAAAAGGAAGCAATGCCTTGGAAAATAGACCTGATGTATTTAGAAATATTGTATTCTCCTCTTTCCGCAAGGTATCTAATATGTTGCTGTAGAAGTATGCTTTGTCGTCAGTCTGTGGATTTTGGTCCCCTGTTTTTCTAAATGTGGCATTTTTCATGTGCTAAGAAAATTGTTCATGGCCCGTGGGGGGATCGAACCCACGACCTTCGCGTTATTAGCACGACGCTCTAACCAACTGAGCTAACGGGCCACTTGCGTTGCAATTGTTATAAGAACGCCAACGATGAAAACTATTTAACTTCCCTCGAAAATGGTATGTTTTCTGTAGCTATCTATTGTAGATTCGAAGAATAAAACCGCAATTCGGACAACAATTGGTGGTTTTTATTTCATTTTCTTGGCAATAACAAATTGGTGAACAATTCAAAAATATCTTTACTCTTTTGAAAAGTTATAATAATTTTGATTATTTCTTTCCGTATGCTTCACACACTCCGTATGTAATCATGCCGCTTAGACACCAATTATAACTTATAATCGCTACAAACTCCTTTCGCTGTGCGTTTGCACTACAGACCATGATCTGCCACCACAACATCTATTAAAATTAGGTCGAAAATGCAGCCATTAACATCTGATATCTTACTGCAACTACATGTTCACATGCAGCGCACAGAATGTAGCTTCGTTGCAACACAAGTTTGCTCAGTCCAGTATTCGGACTCGGTGTGTCTTGTAATCATTGTTGCGTGATGACTCTTTGGTTTGTCTCCTAAGTTTTTAAACACGTTTAAAGAAAATTCTACATGGCCCGTGGGGGGATCGAACCCGCGACCTTCGCGTTATTAGCACGACGCTCTAACCAACTGAGCTAACGGGCCACGCGCCTTTGTTGCCGGGCACGGTACAGATAGTAGAAACTTATACACTTCATACGATTATTCGTACCGATGAGGATGAGGTGCGGGGCGAAATAACCGGAAACACGTGTTTGACGCATTGGGAAAATATGAAATGTTTCATGACCCTCACACACATTATTATATATTATTATTCCTATTATTAATTTTATTAATATTAATATTATTACTATTATTAGTATTGAGTTGTAAAGGTGAGGTTTATGTTTTTATTGTTGTTTTAAATATCCCTTTCTATACGTGGTTTCTGAGGAAAATAGAAAGCACTTAGCCTGTGGTAGTTGTTGACGGAACCCACAAACTTCCAGTTTTTTACCAGGACGCTCTTTCCAACTCAACAGCTGGGCCACATAGTTGTAGTCTTTCTGCGGCATCCTGTATTATGATAACCTCGACGAGCAAAACATGTACTCCAAAAGACGAGTAAAAGGAAGCAATGCCTTGGAAAATAGACCTGATGTATTTAGAAATATTGTATTCTCCTCTTTCCGCAAGGTATCTAATATGTTGCTGTAGAAGTATGCTTTGTCGTCAGTCTGTGGTTTTGGTCCCCTGTTTTTCTAAATGTGGCATTTTTCATGTGCTAAGAAAATTGTTCATGGCCCGTGGGGGGATCGAACCCACGACCTTCGCGTTATTAGCACGACGCTCTAACCAACTGAGCTAACGGGCCACTTGCGTTGCAATTGTTATAAGAACGCCAACGATGAAAACTATTTAACTTCCCTCGAAAATGGTATGTTTTCTGTAGCTATCTATTGTAGATTCGAAGAATAAAACCGCAATTCGGACAACAATTGGTGGTTTTTATTTCATTTTCTTGGCAATAACAAATTGGTGAACAATTCAAAAATATCTTTACTCTTTTGAAAAGTTATAATAATTTTGATTATTTCTTTCCGTATGCTTCACACACTCCGTATGTAATCATGCCGCTTAGACACCAATTATAACTTATAATCGCTACAAACTCCTTTCGCTGTGCGTTTGCACTACAGACCATGATCTGCCACCACAACATCTATTAAAATTAGGTCGAAAATGCAGCCATTAACATCTGATATCTTACTGCAACTACATGTTCACATGCAGCGCACAGAATGTAGCTTCGTTGCAACACAAGTTTGCTCAGTCCAGTATTCGGACTCGGTGTGTCTTGTAATCATTGTTGCGTGATGACTCTTTGGTTTGTCTCCTAAGTTTTTAAACACGTTTAAAGAAAATTCTACATGGCCCGTGGGGGGATCGAACCCGCGACCTTCGCGTTATTAGCACGACGCTCTAACCAACTGAGCTAACGGGCCACGCGCCTTTGTTGCCGGGCACGGTACAGATAGTAGAAACTTATACACTTCATACGATTATTCGTACCGATGAGGATGAGGTGCGGGGCGAAATAACCGGAAACACGTGTTTGACGCATTGGGAAAATATGAAATGTTTCATGACCCTCACACACATTATTATATATTATTATTCCTATTATTAATTTTATTAATATTAATATTATTACTATTATTAGTATTGAGTTGTAAACGTGAGGTTTATGTTTTTATTGTTGTTTTAAATATCCCTTTCTATACGTGGTTTCTGAGGAAAATAGAAAGCACTTAGCCTGTGGTAGTTGTTGACGGAACCCACAAACTTCCAGTTTTTTACCAGGACGCTCTTTCCAACTCAACAGCTGGGCCACATAGTTGTAGTCTTTCTGCGGCATCCTGTATTATGATAACCTCGACGAGCAAAACATGTACTCCAAAAGACGAGTAAAAGGAAGCAATGCCTTGGAAAATAGACCTGATGTACTTAGAAATATTGTATTCTCCTCTTTCCGCAAGGTATCTAATATGTTGCTGTAGAAGTATGCTTTGTCGTCAGTCTTTGGATTTGGTCCCCTGTTTTTCTAAATGTGGCATTTTTCATGTGCTAAGAAAATTGTTCATGGCCCGTGGGGGGATCGAACCCACGACCTTCGCGTTATTAGCACGACGCTCTAACCAACTGAGCTAACGGGCCACATTGCGTTGCAATTGTTATAAGAACGCCAACGATGAAAACTATTTAACTTCCCTCGAAAATGGTATGTTGTCTGTAGCTATCTATTGTAGATTCGAAGAATAAAACCGCAATTCGGACAACAGTTTGTGGTTTTTATTTCATTTTCTTGGCAATAACAAATTGGTGAACAATTCAAAAATATCTTTACTCTTTTGAAAAGTTATAATAATTTTGATTCTTTCTTTCCGTATGCTTCACACACTCCGTATGTAATCATGCCGCTTAGACACCAATTATAACTTATAATCGCTACAAACTCCTTTCGCTGTGCGTTTGCACTACAGACCATGATCTGCCACCACAACATCTATTAAAATTAGGTCGAAAATGCAGCCATTAACATCTGATATCTTACTGCAACTACATGTTCACATGCAGCGCACAGAATGTAGCTTCGTTGCAACACAAGTTTGCTCAGTCCAGTATTCGGTACTCGGTGTGTCTTGTAATCATGGTTGCGTGATGACTCTTTGGTTTGTCTCCTAAGTTTTTAAACACGTTTAAAGAAAATTCTACATGGCCCGTGGGGGGATCGAACCCGCGACCTTCGCGTTATTAGCACGACGCTCTAACCAACTGAGCTAACGGGCCACGCGCCTTTGTTGCCGGGCACGGTACAGATAGTAGGAAACTTATACACTTCATACGATTATTCGTACCGATGAGGATGAGGTGCGGGGCGAAATAACCGGAAACACGTGTTTGACGCATTGGGAAAATATGAAATGTTTCATGACCCTCACACACATTATTATATATTATTATTCCTATTATTAATTTTATTAATATTAATATTATTACTATTATTAGTATTGAGTTGTAAAGGTGAGGTTTATGTTTTTATTGTTGTTTTAAATATCCCTTTCTATACGTGGTTTCTGAGGAAAATAGAAAGCACTTAGCCTGTGGTAGTTGTTGACGGAACCCACAAACTTCCAGTTTTTTACCAGGACGCTCTTTCCAACTCAACAGCTGGGCCACATAGTTGTAGTCTTTCTGCGGCATCCTGTATTATGATAACCTCGACGAGCAAAACATGTACTCCAAAAGACGAGTAAAAGGAAGCAATGCCTTGGAAAATAGACCTGATGTATTTAGAAATATTGTATTCTCCTCTTTCCGCAAGGTATCTAATATGTTGCTGTAGAAGTATGCTTTGTCGTCAGTCTGTGGATTTGGTCCCCTGTTTTTCTAAATGTGGCATTTTTCATGTGCTAAGAAAATTGTTCATGGCCCGTGGGGGGATCGAACCCACGACCTTCGCGTTATTAGCACGACGCTCTAACCAACTGAGCTAACGGGCCACTTGCGTTGCAATTGTTATAAGAACGCCAACGATGAAAACTATTTAACTTCCCTCGAAAATGGTATGTTGTCTGTAGCTATCTATTGTAGATTCGAAGAATAAAACCGCAATTCGGACAACAGTTGGTGGTTTTTATTTCATTTTCTTGGCAATAACAAATTGGTGAACAATTCAAAAATATCTTTACTCTTTTGAAAAGTTATAATAATTTTGATTCTTTCTTTCCGTATGCTTCACACACTCCGTATGTAATCATGCCGCTTAGACACCAATTATAACTTATAATCGCTACAAACTCCTTTCGCTGTGCGTTTGCACTACAGACCATGATCTGCCACCACAACATCTATCAAAATTAGGTCGAAAATGCAGCCATTAACATCTGATATCTTACTGCAACTACATGTTCACATGCAGCGCACAGAATGTAGCTTCGTTGCAACACAAGTTTGCTCAGTCCAGTATTCGGACTCGGTGTGTCTTGTAATCATTGTTGCGTGATGACTCTTTGGTTTGTCTCCTAAGTTTTTAAACACGTTTAAAGAAAATTCTACATGGCCCGTGGGGGGATCGAACCCGCGACCTTCGCGTTATTAGCACGACGCTCTAACCAACTGAGCTAACGGGCCACAGCGCTTTGTTGCCGGGCACGGTACAGATAGTAGAAACTTATACACTTCATACGATTATTCGTACCGAATGAGGATGAGGTGCGGGGCGAAATAACCGGAAACACGTGTTTGACGCATTGCGAAAATATGAAATGTTTCATGACCCTCACACACATTGTTATATATTATTATTCCCACTATTAATTTTATTAATATTAATATTATTATTATTAGTAGTATTGAGTTGTAAACTTCAGGTATATGTTTTTATTGTTGTTTTAAATATCCCTTTCTATACGTGGATTTTGAGGAAAATAGAAAGCACTTAGCCTGTGGTAGTTGTTGACGGAACCCTACAAACTTCCAGTTTTTTACCAGGACGCTCTTACCAACTCAACAGCTGGGCCACATAGTTGTAGTCTTTCTGCGGCATTCTGTATTATGATAACCTCGACGAGCAAAACATGTACTGAAAACGAGGAGTAAAAGGAAGCAATGCCTTGGAAAATAGATCTGATGTTTTTAGAGACATTGTATTCTCGTCTTTCCGCAAGATTTCTAATATGTTGCTGTAAGAGAATTATGCTTTGTCGTCAGTCTTTGATTTTGGTTTCCTGTTTTCTAAATGTGGCATTTTTCATGTGCTAAGAAAATTGTTTCTTGGTCTGTGGGGGGAGCTAACCCACGACGTTCGCGTTATTAGCACGACGCTCTAACCAACTGAGCTAACGGGCCACTTGCGTTGCAATTGTTATAAGAACGCCAACGATGAAAATTATTTAACTTCCCTCGAAAATGGTATGTCTTCGGTAGGTAGTAGGGAAACAAATTTTCGAGAGGTTTCGTTACGCATGTTATTTTATATGTGCGGGTCGTTTTCTGATTGTTTTGTCTATTTGGCTCTATACAACTATGTTCGTAGGCCTTTCTTGCTAAACGTAAGTGAGTATGGTCTGTTTAATTGAAACAAGCTGTATGATCATGTCCTAGCAATAAATGGAAACCATTTCGTTGTTGACTAGGACTATCCTGGGCGCCATGACTCTACGTCACAAGCTCAGTGTGGAGGCTTTCTGTATTCAGGGGGTGTTGACTCAATTCAATGTTAGGAAGCAATATTTATTGAAAATCTTGAAATACGATAATTTTTATTTGTAAATAATTATTTAGTTTTTTCTCTAAGTTTCATTAATAATGCAAAACAATATTTTTTATTGAGAAACAAATTAGAAATTATTGTTTTCAAGACGAAAATTACTAATACTGCGTAATTAATGAAATGACTTTCTTCTCATACAGAAGAACATTGAATTCATAAGTGATGAGAATGAAATCACTTTTTGTGATCAGAATGTTAATGAATATGACTTCTTATGAATTATAAGTATTGCAATGTATAAATTAATATCATTTTTTTAATATTTATTATATCCAGTGATAACGGAGACCTTTCCTGATATCTTTTTTTGGGCATGATTGTAGTTCTTTTACCGTATCACTGCGGCGTACTATACTGCTTTCCAGTGGCGTAGCGTCAGGGGACGCTGAGATGCTGAGCATCCCCGTATATAAGAACCTTAAATACTGTATTGATAATCTTACAAGTGGTCTGTTGAGCGAAACGCGTTTTGTATTAATTTTAAATTGATTTCCTATGATTGAATTCGGTGGGTTGTTGAAGCTGGCCTGTGATTGCTTAGACGCTAAAATACTTCAGCGTCTGCCGCTAGATTGCGACGAGCAATGACGCATGCGCAGATGGCGAGGTCCCCCTCTCCCCTCTTCACCCCTGGCCCAGAGAAACCCGTCTGCTTTACGCTAGCATCTACTGCGGAAAGAAGCTCGTTTGTACTCGAGAGCGCAGCACACTTCAGGCGGTCAGTAAATTATCTCTCTCTCTCTCTCACTCGGGAGTCCCCGCTTGGTCATGGGTACAAACTGTAGAAATAGTGCCTTTCTACTATTTCTTAATTAATATCCAAGAAATTGTATTATTTCTTAAATAGATTACATATTATTTAAGTCTGCAATGTATAAATTAACAAATGGTCTTATTGCCATTCACGTATAAAAATTAAAGCTGAGCCATTGTATAATTTGCTTTCAAGATATCTGCAGCTCTAACTGCTGTGAGGATTTTGTGGGAAGCGCCTACACCGTCGTAAGCAATCGAGATCGTGGAAGTAGTTCCAGTGTTTCCGCCTTGAATTGCGTTTGTCTGTTAGATGAAGTAGTTGATAGTGACATTTTGTGTATTATTGTTGAGCGTCCCCAAACGTGCGAGTCACGCTACGCCACTGCTGCTTTCATGCCCTGGGCTCAATTTTAGAAGACAGAATATTGGGATTCCCCTGAGACTCGCTCCGTCGTCGCGCAGCTCTAGACAGCGCCACTTTGGTTGCCCAACCTAAAGACACATGCTCCCCGTGTTGAATCGAAGGGCCGAAGAGTAAATGCAGTAAACCCAGTCAACACAGGCAAGATCCAAGAGCGTGGTGCAATTCGTGGCAAGACACCAGACCGCGGAGAGAGCGCCGCGCCGCCGGTTAGACGCTCTTTGGTTTCAATACGATTTCGTATGCATCAATACTGCTACAATATATTGAATATCGAATATCATTAAAAGGTAAATGTATATTCTTAAAGTATTATGGGATCTTATTCGATTATCTGGGGGTTGTGCAACTTTGCAACCTAAGCACGAGCCGCCACTGAGCAAACTGTCAAATGCAGACGAAGAAAAAAAATAATCAGGAACGCTAGGCAACGCTACTCACACAATGAGCTTGATGTGCATGCAAAAGCAGAAACAATCCTTTCTATGAATGATGTTCGAGTTGGTAGCTTTCGTATTAATTTACTTAAAGAAAAAATCCCATAAAATTCGTACAGTCAACATTCTCTTCTTTAGAACATTTAACTAATATTCATGGGACTTGACTTGAAATTCTGCAATTCTAATAGGTCATTCAATAATTAAACACAAATAGTTGTACAGAAAAAAAAAGTTTCATTAAAACGATTCACATTTGTTTACTTTTACTCGGCATCCTTACAGACTTCTCTGCACTTGTCCCATCTTACGGGTTTTCTTACCCCTTCAGTGAGAAATTCTTAACCTGGATCGCAAAAGCAGTTTTGGACTTTTTTCACCTCTTCGTTACTGTTGAACTCGATGACACGCAAAGCTCATTTTATTGGACCAAACAAAAATATGAAGGGGATACTGTCATGGTTGTAAGGAGGGTGTGATAGAAGCTCCAAATCCATTTTACCAATAGTTTACAGCGTTTTTAATGTGCTTTTTTGCGGTTTTGATACGCTAAAAATTAACACCTAGCCAACAAGAAAGCAATATTAAAACATGTTTTTGTTGTTTAAACAATGTAGGACTTATTATACGTACGGAAATGTGCAAAGCTACTGTTTGGAATTGTAATATTTATATTTCTGTACAATAATAATTTTCTAAGGACCAAAATCGCAAAAAAATCTTGAAACAATATTAATTACTTAATTTCATCTCATAATTCAGAAAATAATATAAAAAGCAGTATGCTAAAAGCAAGGTTCAAGGTTCGCGTGTTGTTTACTGTCAGATCTATCTGATGAGACCACTTCCAGACCGTCGCAACATTTAGTAAGTTTTTTACATATGTTAACTTTCTTGTTATTACACTTCGAAGTATGAAAATTTTTTTGATAATTTACTGTATTAAAAGCAAATGAAACAATACTTGTTAAAACTTTAGTCTAAAGTCTCCTTTTTGAACTTTCAGGCTGATCGGAAACAATGTCTTATAACTTAGACAAAGAAAAAGATAAATAAAGTGGTGCAAAAACAGCACGTACTTTCTCGCCATTAGTAATGATTATGTAATACTATTTATAACACAATTTCTCTCCGTATTAACACATCTCAATCATCATTGTTTGTAAAACTCATTTGAAATCGTAGAAAATTTGGTGCGAAAATTAAATAGTTTCAAGCAATTGATTTTTGTATTCAAAACTTTAAATGAAAAAGCACAAGAAAGTAAAAATATATTTCTGGCATTGAATTCATTGTATAAGGTATGCACTGTATTCACGAACATATACAGGGTGGTCCATTGAACTTGACAAATCAAAATAACTCGAAAAATATGCAACGTACAAAAAAAGTCAAAGACAAAAAATTAATATCTCCTTGAGGGACATCTGTCAGACTTAAAATCAAACTTCCCCGCATGCCCCTTGAGGGTGAGGCGGGAGCCAAATTTGAAATGTTAAATAGGAACCCCCCACTTTTATTGCCGATTCTGATTCTACTACTAAAAAATACATAAGTATTTTTTCTAAAACCATTTTTGGTCCAGAGAGACGACCCGATTATTGGTATTCATGTACGTCCAGCGGCTTCAAATCGCCAGCGCTGATTTAACCACGTTAAATCAAATTCTTTAATGAAAAAAGTGGGGGTTTCCATTTAAGATTTTAAAGTTTCTGTCAAAGTTGACAGAAAGTAAACTAATCCTCACAATCTGTTTGCTTCAGAGCAGGTCACATGACGTACCACAGCACGTGGCGAGAGAACTGGCAGAGTCGCTTATCTCTCTGAATCTGAATCAGTGAAATTGTCGCTGATTCAATCAGTGAGAGCCGAAGTCACTGATATCTTCAGTCGAAATGTGTAGTTGCGCTGACAATCAGCGAATATGCGAATCTTTTCATAATGACCGCCAGCATTTCACTGGTCGTCAGTGGTAAACGTGCCGCGCCACCATCAAAGACTGATCGTTCAGTCGTTCACGTGCTGCTGTTTTGATAGATTTCACTGAAGTCAATCAGTGAAGTTTCACTGATTCAAAAAAATGGATCCTATTTTCACTGATTTGTTCAGTTCAGATCACTGATTGTCAGTGGCAAGGGTTATAACTGACACCATCAGTGAATGTCTCTGTCAATTCAGTGGTGTTTTACTGATTCAGACTGAGAGAGTAAGCTGCCGGTACTGTGACAATCAATCAATCAATCAATGTTCCCGTGTGAAGCTCTCTTCGCCCGTGGAGCTCTCGGCCTCCATCAGCCTCGTTCCGCTGCGGCCGGCCAACGCCTCCCTTCCCGCCAGACGGCGCGCTGTGCGCCGGCCATTGGCTGGGGCTACTCCCGGCAAGTAAACGCCTCCGAGGAAACCCACACACATGCGGTAAGCACGAGAGCACAAGTCACACAAGGAGATGTGGAAGGTTGATTGTGGATGTTCATGATGTTCCATATCGATCAGGTTTCTGTCCGGTTTCCCTGATCCATTGTGCAAATGCTGAGATGACCCCTTGTTTTGCTTCTGGACGTAAACGTAGCTTCACTATGCGCACGGTTTGTTGAGCACTCTTTTCGCTTTTAGCGGTAGGAGTAGAACTGAGGGTGAGTTACAATTTTGTTAGCAATGCAGAAATATCGCATCTGCATTTCGTTTACCGTTGCAAGTATGTTTTCTATAACTCGGGAAAGAAATATCTAGTTTTTCAAATGTTGCTTATCTCGCGCTTTTTTAAATTTTATTGTTTTTATATTTTATTCATCTTTCAACTATCTGTTTTTGACCAAATAAATCAAATTAAATGTGTCGGCGGCGTCACGGAAGTTGAGCAACTCGAGACACCACGGATTCTTGGACGGGTGACCATGTGGAGAGCCCCGGTAACTGACAGCACCGAGGGCCCTGGACGAAGGGATAAAAGAAACTGACTGCGATGTGGCAAAACGACAGAAACTAAACGGAGGATTACTTTAGATAGTCTCAGTGGCCAAGAAGGGCTAAGAGACGTTTTGCAATACCGCAAGATATTTAAAAAATGAATTGATACCAAACGCGAGGGGCAGCTAGCGCATAAAATTGCTACAGCTACTGTGCAAGGTTTCCACTTTAGTGTTGTGTGTCAGTGGCGTAGCTTCATTTGGTGTCACCCGGGGCAAAATTAATGTTTTCACCCCTCCCATAAATTAAATATAAAAATATCTATTACAGAACAGTTTATACATTATTTATTAAAAATACAAGTATATTTGAACGTGACATTTATTTATAATATGTTAAAAACTGTATGTTATTCAGTATAATTGAAATATATTTTTTAAATAAATAACCTAAAACCTAAATAAATAACCTAAGAATTGTTAATTAACAAATACTTGTTTTTTATAAAAAACGCTTAGAGATTTAAGGGTATCAAACTTATCGATGATTTCATAAAAATCTATACTACAATGTGCAATCTATAAAGTTTTCTAATTGGTGTCACCCGTAAAATGCTGTCACCCGGGGCGGACCGCCCCTCCTGCCCCTCCCTAGCTACGCCACTGTTGTGTGCTTTTATATTTCTTTGATGACTGATAAGAATATTTGAGTGAACATGTCAGAAATGTCCCGCGGAAGCGTAAACCTCACTCTCTATGTAGATTAACACGCAGGGAAAATGAATAGTTACGAATTTTGAAAGGAGGACGATTTCGTGGAGAGTGAAATTTCATTCTTTACAGAAAGCCAATACATCCCCTGCCTATAAAGGAATATAGAAATATTTTACGTAGTTTGATAGCAATATTGCTGTCAAAGTAGTGCATAAGCATGTATGTGAGTGAGTGCTTGGAACCTCTCGTAACGTTTGGTAACATCAGGGACAATTAGAACACGGTGACATCAGAATCAGACACCGCACTTATACTGCGATTTTTCTAACTTTGCCCCTGAAGGCCCATCTTCATAATGGAATATGTCACGGTATTTTGCGACTTTCTCAGTCAGTACCGCCAGATATCGCATGATAGCGACCGTATCAAGCAGTGCTTGCGATCATGCGACTTCTAGCGGCACAACGGAGAAAGACGAAAAACGCCGCGTGATATTCCATTGCGGACATAGGGGCTTGAGGGGAAGAGTTAGAAAAGTCGCACTATAGAGGAGCTATCAACTGAAAAAAAAAATCACCATCGTGGAGTGATAACTACAATTATCCGCAATAAATTAATCCAGAAATAGATAATCTCTTCAAAACTAGTGCGAAAGCAATAAATCAATCCACATCCCCAAAACTAAACCAGCATCTATTCCGTTCAGAATACTGAATATAATCAAATCGAAAAGAAAGGATATCAGACAAAAAATTAAACCAGCTTACAGCGGTTCTAACTTGTCACTTAGTGTACGTTGGTAGGAATCGCTAAACTTGTCACTTAAGGAAACATTACGCAAAACGAAATATGTACACCTCAAACACCACATGGAGTGTGCGATCATGAGGACTTACAGCTAGTAGCAAACTCTAAAATGACAATTTCGAGAAACATCCTATAACTTAAAAAAAAAAAAAATAAAATAAAAAACGATACCCAAAATGCAATCATTACGGGAAACGTAAAATGGTCACGTGAGAGCCTGTTGGCTACTTACGCTGTCTAGTTAACGCTGTGCAAAAGAATTCATTTGGCGATTTGCGTAAGGAAGTAATGAGGACGACTTAGCTAAGAGCGTCGTTCATATGACCTTTGCATTTTGTTTGAACATATTGTAGGTAGTTTACTTTTCGATTTCCTCAATTATTGGAAAAGGCGGATTTTTACGAAGTAAATATTTTTAAAAATATGCCTGCATTTATGACTCCGTCAACACATACACTTATAACCCTTAAAACAAAAAAAAACGAGTTATGACCGATGAAATTCATTTTTTATGAGTTTAAAAGCAACTCTTAAAAGTTGACAAATATTAATTTAAATTAAAACAATTTTTAGAAGAAACCCTTCTAGCCATTCGCACCAGCTTGACAAGAATATTTGAATTACGCTATGAAACGTTTAAAAGGGGTAGAACAGAATGATTATTAATTCGAAGAGCAAAGTTAGAGAATTTGAAAAATTCTTTTGTTTTCTAGGAGCAAGTATTGCATGAAGTGGTGCTGCCTATATATCCCTTGACGAAGTGCCAAGAAGCATTCGATATTGTATCGGATCAGAATATATGCACCTTTGGTGAAGACAAGGATGCTTGTGTGGTAATATCCAGTTTGAAATAATTTCATTAACACCTTAGTTTAATTATGTTTTATTAAAATTTTAACAGGTGATCCTTTTTACTTATTGACAATTGTGCATTTAGTAAAAAAACATGTGAATTTCCTTTCCATATTTAATATTTCATTTCAATAATTTTATTTGCAACCTTTTGATAACTGCTTCGTAGTCAATATGAATTTTTGATTGTCAAGAAATGAAAGGATCATACATTGAATTTTAACATCAATACGCCATTCAAAATTGAAACGAGAAACAAACCTGTTTTATTTGTACGTACATTCTTCAATATTATCAAAGTTGGATTTCATTGAAAACTGCCCAAATCCCCATAATTCACATCAATATAATTCTCCATAATTCACGTAAATATTTATGTGGAAATTGCAATAAGAATACATTTTTTTATTTTAAGGGAAACAGTTGTTTTAAAATATTATTCAAAATTGTTTCAGAACAGATATTTGATTTCCGTACTGAAACGTGCCTTTTCACTAAATTTCTACTCAAAAAGTTTCCTGCTACAAGTTGCATATTGCTATCCTATATATATTCATGGAATGGATACCGTAAATAAATTTTATCAGGGCTATTTATCTGCTATAAGTTACGTCAGTGAAATTGATCTGGCGCGGCACTGAAAAAAAATTGGAAGTTAAGGATTTTTTTTCCTTTCAGAAAACAAATTTTATTATAAAACAGAAAAATAAATCCAGTACATTACATGATTCTCCTAATAAAATAAAGAAATAACTGTAACAAACATTTCCTACCCTCTATTTGCTAACGGCTGACGTAACATGTCTTTTCTCTGTCGTGTCCACATACTCCTTAATATTGCTAGATTCCCAGTGGACTCATCCTTCGTCGTTGTCAAACCCTTTGCACTTGTAGGGCATGTGTGACATGCCACTCATGAACGTTCAAAATGGCGGCACTGCTCTAAGTCGATATTCGGCATTCTCCTGTTCCAGCTCGTCTCTACATTATTGCGTCAACATTGTTTAAAAATAGAATAATAACTCGGATCGATACAACAATGAAAATTTTATTGTACATACCAGGAAAATACGTGAGCATCTGTGACACGCCCTACGAGTTAATTAGGGATTTTGATGAGCCATCTGAGACATGCCCTACGAGTCGTAGGACATGTCACATTATATACTGATACGAGCTAGTAACAATTATTCTCGTTTCTTACGAGAGCAAAGGGCTAAATTTCGTTCTTCGCGATGACAGCGAACCTACACCTCCCACGCGGGTTTGCAAGAATGTCGTTGGGATGCCAGCCTCCCAACGACCAGCCTTATGCCACTCGGTTATCTGTCATTTTGCACCTCACTGACCGGTCTAATCAACCTTCTGCATCCCAAAAGCAGATTCTATTCCCAAATTTGGTCCAGCGCAGAACTGCTGTTCCAAGCTCGACTGTTCCTTGTCGATATCTCTTGGTCCTTTCTGCCTGGCAACTGCATATTCTCATTTCTATGCAATGAAAATGGTATCTGATATTGTCCACACTAATTGCTCGTCCTTCAGACGTTTCGTCACCATCTGCGGCAGACATCTTTAAAATGCGACAGAATCTGTAGACTCCAGACTAATAGCCAGGAGCCGATCAGAAGTGTTCTACGACCTGGGTCCATTTGAGCCGACGAAACGTCTGAAGGAAGTACGAGGATTTCAACCTATAAGCCATTGCAATATATAAAGACACGAAGAAAATTAATATTTTTCTCCTATTTTTTACCTCCTGACTCTCGTCCTCCCTGACTCCCTCTTCTTCAGTTTCCTCCTCTTCCTTCCCTTCCTTTTTTGTTTTCCCTCGTTCTCCTGCGTTCTTTGTTCTGCTCCTTTCCTTCTTCAGCTCGTTCTTCTTAGGGTCTTGCATTCTATCAATTTTCAACTAGTGGCACTACAGAATGGCACAGACTTTCATGCATTAGGTTTTTCGGTTTCCTATTGGTAGAACGGAAATGTTATTTTAAGAATATTAAAGAAGAGGAAAACCTCATCCTATATGGCAATATTCTCTGAAAAATTTGGAGCCGTATTTATGAAAATGGCGTTTAAGCGCCAGTGTAATTGCGAAATTTGATGTTCTTTTTCACAGAAAATATTTGAGTTATCTAAAAACTTAATTTGAAGTCATGGACGTTCTAAAAAAATATTTTTTCGGTATCAGGGAACCCCAAAACGTGTATATCCGTGAAAAATCTCGAAATAGAATTTCGCGCAGCAATACATAACTTTCCCTATTCTACATATATTACTCCGTATACGTACGTATACGGGGAAGTAAAAAGACTTATACTGCAATTTCTCTAACTTTGCCCCTCAAGGCCACTCAAGGCCCATCTTCGCAATGGAATATCTTACGGCATTTCGCGTCTTTCTCGGTCTTGCCGGTAGAAGTCGCATGATCGCAAGTTCTGCTTGATGCGGTCGCGATCATGCGAAATCTAGCGGAACGACTGAGAAAGATGCGAAATACCGTGCCATATTCCATCGCGAAGATGGGATTTGAGTGGCCTTGAGGGGCAAAGTGAGAGAAATCGCAGTAAAGTAAAGAGCGGTGGTGGGTGTGCGGCCTGCAGGGGGACTCGGGGGGCCCGCTGCTGTGCGGCCGCTGGCAGGCGGCCATCATCTCCTACGGCAGGGGCTGCGCCGCGTCCGACTTCCCCGGCGTCTGCCAAAGACTTGACATACACGTAAGCGCGCGCACAGCGCCAACATTAAGATTGATTAGTGATCCCGAGCGCGTCGACTGCTAAGGTCATTAGTCCCGTAAGTGTAGAACATGTTTTCATCGCGGAGGTGGCGATGGCCTTCCCAAGCTCAATGGATCAGGGAAAATGGCCAAAAACCTGATCGAGATGGAGGTCATTGACCCGGAAGCTGAAGTACATTACTTGTTCCTTGTTGTGTGTGCGCAGGCGGCGTGGCTGGAGGCGGCGCTGCTGCCCCGCGCGCTGCCCCCGGCGGCGGGCGCGTCCGCCCGCCTCCGCCCCCGCCCGGCCGCCCTCCCCTCCTGTTGCTGCTAGTACTCCTCCTGCAGCTGCTGCTTCGCCCCAGGAACATGGTAATCTACTCGATGACCCACGTCTCGTTTATTCACTGCTTCTGAATTGATTGATTCGCGATTCCGGGCGCGTCAACTACAGAGGTCATTAGTCCCGAAAGTGTAGTGCGTGTTTTTTCCTCGGGAGATGGCGGTGATATTTTCCCCGCTAAATGGCGAGATCCAGCGCCGACCTACCGTCGAGTAGCGGGGTTTCCCGCAACCAAGTATCTCCCACCTGCGGGGCACCGCCCCAGCCGGCACAAGCTCTAAGCTCCCGACTGGTCTTCAGGCATGTGTGGTAGTGTAGTGCATGTTAGTGCGTGTGTGTAATGGGTGAGAATAGGACAAGGAAGGGGAAGGAAAGATCGCGCGCGGTCCATAGCTCGTTTGTTAGGATACTGCCCCGTCATTCGCCTGATGTTGATCGAAGAAACCACGGAAAACTACCGATCAGAGCAGCCGGCCGCTAGAATTCTCCTGCAGACAGCGACTGAATTCGACCTAGCTGACAATCGAGAATCCTGCCGTCGTCGGGACTCGAACTTAGGACCTCCCGGTCAGAGGGACTGCAGTGACATCAGTTGATGGACTGAGCCATCTTTCCCGGTCAATGCTCTGAAGGTAGTACGTATATCTACGGTACGCAAATTACATCACACGGACTTGCCTCACAGCTCTCTGACCACATTAGCCGAAGTAACGCATCCCGAGCAGCTGGAAAACACGTATAAATTCTTAGAAACAGCTACTCAGGAAATTGCGACTAAGATGTCGGTAAAAACATTTGGGCTGATCCCATTTTCGGAGTAACTCTTTATTTTTGAAAATTGTAAAAAATTAACATTGCACAAGTACAATTTTAATGATAGAGACTTTCTACCTAATGAGATCTCTTCTTTAAAATTATATCTTCAAATAAGACCTGTGTAAATTTTTTAAAATATGAGTAGTTTCTGTAATCTTTCCAATCTTGGAAATCGCAAATTCGAATTTCCCTCATTCCTTTTGCTGATGTTCTTCACAAGATATCAGTTCGTAATGCGACAATGGCAATGCCGCGACATGGACATATTGAAATTATCAGAATTCCTCATTGTTAGGCGAGTGTGTGCCTGTATGATGCGCTTTATTAGATTTCGAATTTGTGTTGATGAATTATCTGTGAAGAATTAGTTGTCACACTTACAGCGCTTTAATTGGTAATGAGTTTTACAAGTGATGCAGTCTCGCGGGACTACCATCTCCGCTATGCCTTGTTCTACCTGGGGAACAAGTCGCCGGGGTGGGCGTCTTGGTCTGTTTGGCCTTTATCCTCACCCCCAACTATAAGAAGAATTCACGTAAGAACAAGCAAAAGTGACAGTTCCCTAAACAAGTGAACATCACATGTAATTCAGAGAAGTACCCCTCCGCCGCGGCAGCTGTTCAGAAACACGTGCACCATGTACGCACCTTACATTCAAGACTCGGTTTTCACGCAAAAAGTAAATTCCATAGTAATGTGTATAAAAGAAATACATTTTCACAGAAGAGCACATAGCACTGCACTTCCTAATTTCAATTATTTCTCGTGGTGCACTATATTTTCGTCGGACGGTCATCACAAAAGGTAGCGTCGAAACCATTTACAAGTTAGCCAACTACAAACGAACGAATCGAGGAAGGAGAGTTCAATGGGATCAAGGACTCAATGATCACAGAACCTTCGGTTATGTTGCCCGCACTAGCTGTCAAAATTGCTTGTTCTTACACGAATCTCTCTTTACATACAAGGACGTCGCCGGGCAGGTAACCGGATCCGGCCGGTACCCAGTTTGCCCTCACGGCAACCTGCCCGTTCAATGCCTGGGTGGGGCCGCCCTGCCAGCTCAGAGCTACTAGCTATCCAGGCTAGTATCCGGAGTCACTGTTACCTGTCTGATAACTCGCCACTCACATGCGCCGTGATGGCGAGTCCCTCCTCTTTGCCCAGAGTATCGGGCCACTGCCACGACGAAGCCAAGATGCCCATCTGAGGGGCCACCCGGGCCGAAGCCCAGGCGGCCAAGGCTTTGTTAAAATATTTACTAGTCATTTATTGTAGTGTTATAGGAAAGAATATTATTTGTAGTTCTTGAATAGTGTACATGTTACTTTTTGAAAACCATTTTGTGTGGTTTTGTTCAGCAGCATTTTGCTGTAGCGGGCCACTAGTTATTAAAATTATATCCATTATCTACGTAGTGTTGATTCTTTCATATCGAGAAGGCTAACGGTAAACTGTTCTCAGTATGGTTGTATTTTTGTTTATCTTTGTTGAATGCCTCTGATACGCATCTTTTCAATTAAGCTCTGATCACGTCAATCAGTTTTAATATCACACTGTGTAAATTTCTGTAAGATGACGCTGAATCACGAAGTGCATCGCACATATCTTGCAGTTCAAGTCTATAAAGAAGCCGTATTGCCAACTAGTATCTGACAAACAATTGTAGTATAACCGAGTAAGCGCTACTACAAACAGAATTCACAATTAATATCACAATGAGAAGAAATAAAATCATATTTGAAACTTATTTCAAAGTTGAAAGTTATTTGATTTAAGATTTGTTTGTTTGCTGTTTTTTTTATCACCCTTCGTTCTAATATCCAAATATGGAAGAGTTGGCAGCTTCTATTTCTCTCTTAAATTTCGTAGTTATTTGTTCGGATGACATTAGAATACTTTTTCGATCATTATCTTGTTGAAGTTTTAGAACGTCATTAACAGTTTTGACATTATTTTGAAGTTGCTCCAGGACGCAGTTTCGCTTTCATTACTTCATTACATTCGAAGAGGTTTTCTTCGCTGATGATTTCCCGAAGCTACTCTTCAGTGAGGTTAGTTGTAATGAGAGTTGCACAAATCCTGAATGGCTTTGGCATGTGGCCAAACCCCTTACCTCCAATTTGATGCAACTGAGCTGAATTATTTTACAATGGTGTTATTCTATTAATTTGAATAGACATTCCAACTTTGACATTTTTTAAGATACTCTGAGCTCCGGCGCCTGCAGAGTTCGTTTCGCCGTTGACGCTGATAAAGGAAATGAAACGTTCTCCTTTAAAAAGAAATGTAGTATGAGATGATCTCGCGAATGTCAAAACCAGTAGCATTTCTCTAATCGCAAATGTTTGGAACTCGCGAATAGAGAATTCGCGAATGCCGAGGGATTACTGTGTTAGAAGAAATAACAAATTTTGTAATAAAATATCAAAACCAAAAAATCAAATGTTAGCCATGTCAATATCGGACAAATTACCTGTTCTTTTATTTTAAAAGTATATTATTTGGATCATATATTTATTTATTTAATGACTAATACCTAAGGTTGGCCAACAATAAAAAGTTTAAATCCATTTTAACCTCTTAGAACCATCTCCGAGAGTTGTTTAGAACACTGCATGCGCCCCTAGTGAGTGCCCCTGAGCGCCCCTGAGCGCCCCTAGTGAGCGCTCCTTCGGAGTGAAAAGAAACCGAGCGAGATGTAGATACCCGCCCTTTCAGGCAAGGGGTGGCCGACAATGAAGGGGAAGGGGAAGAATCCAGCTGGGCCGATAGGTAACAGGGCCCTGCAACTCTCCATCGAAACCGGGGACAGAGCTCGAAAGTGCTACTATAGGAGGCGCTAGTGTCGCCGGTTACAGGTTCGCCAATTTCCGCGCCTAAAAATTGGCTAAATTGTGAGAAATACGAAAAGTTCCTTCTAAATGTTCAATTATTCATAATATATGCATATAAGAAACCGCCGAAGAAAGCGCGAACATAGACGCTATCTTTTGTAACATTACGCGCCTGCTTGAGCGTAATGCGAACCTACGTAGCAGCCACACACTTTTGAAGTATCATTGGCAGCAGTTCGTATTTTAGTTCCTGTAAGAAGGTGCTACAGGAAAGTGCGCCACTGTAATGGTCTCCACCACGTTATAAGGGAGTTGAAGGACTCTGGTAGGCAATGTCAGAGGTTGATGTGGAACTGGAGCCTCGGCGGCTTGGCGCGCGCTCTCATTTGTTTCGTGAACAGGGAGTTGCTACACGCAGCTGTTTCTATACTGCGATTTTTCCGTAGCTGCCTCTCAAGGCCCGTCTTCACAATGTAACGTATCACGGCATTTCGCGTCTTTCTCGGTCATGCCGCTAGATATCGCATGATCGCGACCTTATCGAGCACGGCTTCATCATCGATATATATATATATATATATATATATATATATATATATATATATATATATATCGATATATTCCATCGTGAAGGTGGGCCCTGAGAGGCAGCTATGGAAAAATCCTATTATGGCGGCATGAGGCTGGGCGGCGCTTGGTTACCCGGTGATCCTATTAGTCGCCGGCTCGTGTGTGTTGGCTGCTTACTGTGAGTAGCATTTTTCTTCATTCTTCTTAGCTCAGTATATGTGTGTTTATTGTATAATTGATATTGTCGTACATGGGCGACATGGGCGAAAGCGTCGGCCTAGCCGTAGTAGGAAGACCGGTACCTGAGCGCTAGCCCCTATGCCATTCTTATTAGCTCAGTGAACATTTCGATAAATGATTTCCGGAGGACATACTTTTGAACAGTACGATTCGTCCCTTACTTGGGAGCTTGCCACATATTGTCTGTGCATCTGTTTTCTTGAGCCCTCGTTTCGCTAGTTGGGAGAGGAGTGATGATTTTGGTTATTTTAACAAAAGGAATTTTATATCAAATTTGTAGGTTCGTTTTCGATGCAAAATAGTTTCTATTACACGTGAGCAAACATTTCTGGTTATTAAATTTTGTCTACAACGCTCGTTGGTATAATTTATTCTTAATTCAACTAATGTTGGCAAAGGAGTGGGGGTAGGTATTCGGGGACTCACGAAAACTTGCCGTTATAGTAACTCCACCGTGCAGTGTAATAGATATTGCAACACGGCATCGATTTCTTCCTCCCTATTGAGGGGACCAAGAAAGTTATTAAACATTTTGGAAACTGTGTTAGATTGTATCCCATGTGCAAGGCTGAAACTAAACTATCTTTCAGCCACCCGGGCATGATGTTTTACGTTGAATGAGCATTACATGCATTTATTGTTCATGAATGAACATATAATAAGGCAATTAGTTTCTAAACTTTGAGCTTTGTATTTATGCTGGTGTTTTTACTTTTCCCCTCTATACCTCACCTCAACACCTCTCTCAATCACTCACTTCAATACGATCTCGAATTTGAGGTCATAAAATCCTTGTTTAAAGTTCTTTGGAGCTGTAACTCATTACATACGTCAGAATGAAGATTGATTCTTGCTGTTCTATACATTGATAACATTGGTGCAGGTCACTAGACATACTGGCAATTTTGTCTCCCAAAATCGGGATGTCTGTCGGTGTGTCCGTCTGGATGGGTTGGATGTGTCACGAGCGAACTTCGCTACTTTAGAAACTTTGCGCTGAAACTTGGAAAATACTGAAGTGTAAGATCTGCTTGTGCTTTTCCAGAAATCTGTAAGACCTTTTAATTTTAAAGGGTACATGAAGTCTCTATGACATTTTCAAAATTTTCAGGAAAATGGACATCGATGTTTTCTTCCAGTATTTTATTGAAAATACATCAACAAAAATTGTACATTTTCGATTTTCATTCAAACCTATGCAATTTTGAAAATTGCAGAGTTGGAGTTTATTTTCGAGCCTGTCCTATCTGTTTCAGTATTAAAGCCAGAAATTTCTTTCTCATAGCAATTTATCCTTCAAAGTTAGAATATGAGTAGTAAATAGTGACACTAAAGGAGGTCCTTTCTACAGATGCAGGTCAAAATCTATTCTCATTATTTTCTGTAGATAAATATTCACCATTTCTATGTGCTGTGAAAAAGTTATCTGCCGTCACGCACTGGAAATTACTTAAAAGAGAAAGTTACACACTTTTCACGACGCAATTCGTCGTTCCCGCAGGGTTTGTGCAGACCTGCATACTGTTAGCGAATGTTCGCCGGGGGAACGAACCCTCCCAAGGGTACGTGCTCCAATTCAGAGCAGCTAATGACATTTCTCACGCCCTTGGCATTGCTGACACCCTTGGCAAACCTGCAATGCCGCGGCGCAGCCCCCTTTCTTCCGAGCACTAGTTCTTACAAGCAACACTCACCTTTTGGGATACTCGTTTTGACATGAAATTTTACCAGCTTGTTCAGCACGTTTCAAAACCCTTACATACAAATTTTTACGTGCTGTGAAGCATTGGAAGTATTGTTTTTTCGACAATTTGCCTTGAGACCTTTCATGGCCTTACCGCCTGTGGAAGGGCGGAAATCGCTCCCCCCGCTGGTTCTGTGGTCGTTACACACCGCGCCGCCACTATTGGCGGCAAGCAGCGAAAAAACAATACTTCCAATGCTTCCTAGCACGTAAAAATTTGTATGTAGTGGTTTTGAAACGTGCTTGACAAGCTGGTAAAATTTCATGTCAAAACGAGTATCCAGCGTGTTAGACACTGAGAATAAGAAACCTATTGTATTGCTGTGCCCGCAGCATGCAGGTATAGTTAACATTGTTTGCAATTTTCTATTATTTTTTAAACATACACATCTAAGTACAATGGTTCAGTTGAATGTGTTTGTTGTACGTCTCTGGAAATAGTCAAAGCAATGTTTGATCGTAAACCTTGATGTCGGGACTAACGGCCACAACTGATGACGCGCCCGGATACGTGGATGAGTCTTTCTATAGAGCGATTTTTATAAGAAAGGACCGTTTTCACAGCTAGTGCTGGCAACATAACTGAAGGTTCTGTAGTCATTTTGTCCTTGAACCTATTAGACTCTCCTCGATTCGCGTTTGCATTTTGCTGACTTGTAAATGATTTCGACGCTTCCTTTTGTGATGGCCTCGTCCGACGAAATATAGTGCTCCATGAGAATAATTGAAATTAGGAAGTGCAGTGCTATATGCGTTTCTGTAAAAATATTTTTTTTATAATAATTTCATTGAATTTACTTTTTGTGTGATAAGTATTATGTTAATTTTACAACCCAGGTTCGAATGTGAGATGCGTTCTTGTGCACGTATTTCCTGCTGCTGTGCGGTAAGGTGGCGAGCTGTGATCGAGAGCGTATCATGATTCCGTGCTTTGCGTTTTATCAATTTATTTTTTATATAATTACTTGAGTGTGAACCATGAGAAGCCGTGGTGTCTTAACGGGAGCCATAAGCACTTTACGAAGAGGCGTGGCTGAACAGCTGTCGCGGCGGAGTGATACTTATCTGAATTACATGTGATGTTCACCTTGTTTAAGGGCCGTCCATAAATTACGTAACGCAAATTTGGAGTATTTTCAATTCCCCCTTTCCCCCTACATGCACCCGTAGCGCTCGCTTAAACCCCCCTAAATACGTAAGGCTTGCGACAACCCCCCCCCTTGTGAATGCAAGAAGTGGGGGAAAGCTGTGAAATAAGGAAGGCGAGAACAATTTTTAATCAGAAGTCATGCACATGCCATTAGAGTTGAGTCTACTGCGTCGATTGAAATTGATTTTAGAATAAACTACATATCAGTTTTGAATATTTTATTCTCAGTCTTACAGATTCAAAATCAATTGATGAAAAGATATCTCTATTTTTGACAATTTACATCATTATAACTTTAATTTATTTTTGTTTTCAAATTAATTACTTAATATTTTTATGGTTTAGTACAATTCTCAAAAAATGGAATTATTTGAGCAAAGCTTGCAAAATATAAAGAAATCAATGTTACGTAACATTTAAACTTATACTCCCTACCCCTGTGTAACACAGCGTAACGCTGCCTCAAACTCCCTCCCCCCTACTTAGCGTTACGTAATTTATGGACGCCCCCTTAGCGAACTGTCACTTTGGTTCATTCTTAGGCAGAGCGGTGAGCTCTGTTGAGAGGGGAGGGGAGGGGTGGGGGTAACAAAGGAGGGCGTCGCCGGGCAGCAGGGTCGGGCGCGAGGCAGGCGACCGGGCGGGGAGGCGGGAGGCGCCATGGCGTGGGCGCTGCTCTTCCTGTGCTTCGCGCTGCGGCACGCGGGCGCCTCCGCCGGGAGGCCCAGCAAGGTCGACGCCCGCATCGTCGGCGGCTACAGAACGACCATCGCGGCGTACCCTTTCATGGTGAGGCGCTTGAAGCCAGGGCTTCGGGTTCGAATCCAATGTAGGGCGTTCATTATATATACCTTGTTCTATTCATTTTGCTTATTGGTTTGAAGTGAAGATTCGCAGGTAGCAAGGTCGAGTTCACAGATCACACTTAACCCTCGGGTTGTTTCCTGCCATCCGTTACTGCGATTCACAGTGGTCTCGGGACATGCCTCCGCAGGGCCCAGCAAGGAGTCCCTCCGATCGCCAGTGGGCATTACTAAACTCTACGGGATTTTCACGGACTGCTGAAGGCAGCCTCCTTCGCTGGCTAATGCAAGATTCGGGCCTCCACTCTAATCAGTGGCCTGGTGTGCCAACTCAGTTTCTCTCCTGTACCCTCTATGGGCCGACAACAGGAAGTCCAAGGGTTCATGACCCTTCCCTCTCTACTAACTTCTCACTGTCCTCAAAATGGAGTACTTCTTCGTCTGATCCCTCACCTTCAACCTAATCAGCAAGGGAGGCCCTACCGGTAGCTAGGCTACCACTGACATAGCTTTAAGGCTCATGGGGGTACTCTAGCTCAACCACCAACTGTAAGGTCGTGTTCTCCCTAGGTGGAGTTGTTGTTGTTGTTATTATTATTTGGTTATAATTGGCTGATTGCTAAGTGGTAACCATGAGACCACAGATTTACAATACTCATGTACATTTACCCTTAAAAAATTAAAATCGTTAATGCAAGTTTCGTCTTTCAATGCTTATTGGGTACTTAGAAAAAATCGACGTCGTCACATGCATAATATCTTCATGGATACTTCGGAACTCTCTTCCAGCTAGACCCGCCCATTGTTTTAGTGCCTTTGGTCACACTGCCACTGCCACTGGTCACGTTGAACGAGTTCTTAAAAAGCTTGGCCATCTGTGATCTCAACTAAAGGACCGCAAGCACAGAAAATGTTCAATATGCCCTTGCCACAACACAAAAACTGAAAATATTTTAACGCGTACTTGTAGTAAATAACACAGATCTACCAAAGAAAACTTTTCGAATTTGATTTGGTAATATCATCTGATCTTTGTTTTTGGTGTGCTGAAACTGAAAGTGAGGTCACTTTTTCTCTATCACGTGTAGATTTTTTTCAATCTCTAAAGATATTAGTTATAACGACATAAGAAAACAGAATCGGCTGACAGTTTTTATATACAAGTTATTGATGTCAAATGCATTGTTTAGTTGTAAGCTTGTCAGAGTAAACGATGATGCATATATAATTGTAATTTTTGTGAAAACATGTTATCTCCTGGAAACTTCTTCGTGTGCGCTTCCGAGTATATGACTCTTCAGGTGTTTAACGATGTAACATCCAGCAATTGTCCACCATCATGTTCACGTTCCACTTACCCCGATACCTACGTTCCATCCCCTTAATGTCGTGATGGAACCTTTTCCCTTGTTCTTCACCGACGTTCCCCAAGTTTTCCAGAAAATAGTCCACATGCGAAGAGTAGAAAGTGAACCTTCAAACTCATGTGACAATATAGTATTTGAAAAGCCTTCAGCATGCGTTTCACGATACATCTGTTGTTAGGATCATTTACCTAGAAACTTGTCAACAACCTCTTTAAAAGAATTCCAGGCTTCCCTCTCCTTCTCATCCATGGTCTGAGCAAGATGTGGATCTGAGACATTTTTTCTGATGTCTGGGTCTAAAAAGATTTCTTCTTTTATCTCAGCGTCACTTAAACCAGCAAACATGAAGCATAAGTACTTAAAACATTCACATTCTTTATTGTGATGAAATCTGTTATATTTCTTTGGTACTTCTTGATTGAGTACTCACCACAGATAAAACTGCAGTAGTATGGACTGGTAACACGCCGATGAGACATTTTTTTCAAAATGCACTTTCAAACTTCAGAAAACTTTTTTTAATCACTTTGACGTAACTAGATGACATACGTGAATATAAATTCACTCCAATTGACCCTACTGGTCTAGGAGAATGAGCAACAAAGTGGGCTCCAATTTCCATATATTACCATTTCTATCTTAATTAACTTCAGAAGGGGACTACCGAGTAAAGATAAAAATTACCATCCTATCTGAACAGAACCTTCAAGACCGCAATACCTATTCATGCAGAATATTATTAGAACATAATAAGTGTTTAGAATGTGAGAAATCGTGTAAGAAAAAATATTTGTTACAAATGTAAATATGTGCATGTACTACAAAATAGGAATTATGTTCCATGGATTTGAAAAAAATGTGTACGTGGTGGCGTAGAACGGACTTCATATTCGTTTTCAGCCCACCGAAAAGCAAAAAAAATTAGCCAAAATTATCAAATCAAATTTTTGGTTGTAGACCTGTGTAATTGTAATGGATTGCGTAAAACGTGTAGCATTACTTCTTACAAGTATAAAATCCTTCGCTAATTACTGGAGAGGATGGTTCAGAGCATCATCTGATGTCACTGCAGTTCCCGTGACTGGGAGGTAGTAGGTTCGGGTCCAGACGGTGGCAGGATTTTCGACACTAGCCCGTCAGCTAGGTCGAATTCATTCGCTATCTGGAGGAGAATTCTAGCGGATGGCTGCTCTGATCGGTAGTTTTCCGTAGATCCTTCGATCAACACCAGGCGAATGCCGGAGCAGTACCCTAACAAACGGGCTGCGGACCGCGCGCGATCTTTTCTACCTATTTGTTGTCGTATCCTCTTCCATTGCACACACACACTAACAGGCACTACACTACACCACATGCCGGGAGACCGATGGGGGATCTTAGAGCTTATCCAAGCTAGGGCGGTGCCACGCTGGTGGGAGGTACCTGGTTGGGGAAAACCCGTTAGCCGACGGTAGGCTGGCACCGGATCTCGCCATCCAGCAGAGGAAGACCACCGCCACCTCCCGAGAGAGAGAAAACAATGCACTACAGTTACGGAACTAATCACCCTAGTAGTTGACGCACTCTGAATCACTAACAATCGATCACCTTCAGTAATATTGCAATGTATTTTGGGGCGCGGCTTTGCCCCCTCCCACTGATATCCTCCGGGTACCCGAATGGCAGCGGTAAGCGCCTGTTAATCTCTAAAAATTGCAAATCTAGAAATGAGCTCGTGAGATACCTCTGGCAACAGTACGACTAAGATGTGCTCAGCGAAACACTCTGCATGAGCTCAGTAGGTATGTAGGCTCTCTACGTGGCAGTTTGGCCCACAGAGCGGTGGGACAGAAGGAAGCTCTTTGAGGGTCCCTTAGGCTGCGGGTGGCAGCTGGGAATGGAGTAATTCGATAAGAGCATCAAAAATAAAGAGACTAGACTTATCACCAAGGAAGCATTTGGAAACGTCCAATTGAATAAAAATAGATCTGAAAGAAATCATTTATGGTGAGCTAACATGTCATGAGCATTTTTTGGGGACTCAATGGGCACGTGTGTCCGAGAAATTTGCGGCGCAAAACCTCCTACTAAAGGCGCTCGAAACGAGCTTGCTTTCGACTGCACTACCAGATAACTTGGCTGTTAAGTTAACATCCTTGACCAACAAAGCAGGGCAGATTTTTCGTCGCTATTCGTTTGTTTTTTAAACACGTGCTCCCATACAAACACGCAGTTGGTAAACATGACTTGAATTCCGGAATGTTCGAACCTTTTTTGCTCAAACAAAATACCAAACAATAAAATAAAACTGCCGTCGGGATTTAAACAAAACATATTCAGTTTTCAAATGACTCTTCGAATCATTGCATTAGACAAAATATATAAAGCGTTTTGATTCTATTTTAAATCGCCACGTGCAATTGAGTAAAGATCATGCACATAAACTACGTTCCTTGACAAAACAAAATCCAGATTTTCGAAACAAACTGATGCATGAATTAGAAAACAATTCTTCCTCCATCTACTTGTACGAAATACATATATTTTACATACAGCAAATATTAATATTATTCGGTCACAAATAATACCCTAATGTACTAAAATATCATGTGATGAATGTTATTCTAAGGCGAGCGTATTTTCTCCAGGTGGATATTCATAAGAACAACAGGCATCACTGCGGGGGCACGTTGTTGTCACAAGATACGGTGCTCACTGCTTCTCATTGCGTCTACAACAGGCGCACTTTCGAATCTCAAAAACGGTTAGTAATACCTCACCAGAAATATATTGAAATGTGCCTTACCATCAATTTAGTTTGACTTCTACTGTATGTTATGTGCAGAGTAGAAGCAAACGTGAGCTCCAGAATCCCTTCTCCTATCTGTTGCTAAACACACAGTAGTTGATTAAGGAATTATTTGAATATTATTTAAAATCTAACTAAATTATTGAAATATTATTTGAAATCTGGAATTTGCGCTCCTGAGTAATGGAAAACGTATTTTCATCGAAAAACGAACTAAGATTTGATTATAGCAAACAAAATACATCCCACTCGCTTTACTTCTCCTTCAACTTTCAAAGGAGAGCGCATAATGACACAACATTGGTCCAGAAGCACACCAAGCACTCCAGCTGATGATGAGAGGAAACTGAACGAAAACGATCAAGATTGTTTTTCAAAAGATTTAATTTAATTTATTATCGTTAAAAAGCTGTAACTTTATCGACAAACTTCAGAAGTTGGCTCATTGATTGTAATGGAGTAGGAATGTTCATGTAAACATTATGTTTGCTTCTTTTGGAGAAAACAGTCCTCTACTTGCACTTGGATATTTACGGGAAATTTTATTTTCCGATACTTTACTTTCATTTGCCTTTAAATATACTGAGAATCATCATGTACCGCACCATTATGATGTCAATGTGTCTGAAAGAAATGGAGATATTCATGTGGGATGTATTTTACCATTTTTGAACATCGGTTATTTTCTTTCCGTTGTTTGGAAGAATAGGTGATACATTAACTTTCTTGAAAGGCAAAACTGAATATGCTTTCCCTTTTGTCAACATGAAAGTAGTTTTAAGCCCATCAACATTTGTACGCTGTGCCACGAGGAAATGAAAATATTTTGTACCATACGTTAGCTGCTTTACTTAGTCACATCAGGCTCCCAATGAAGACTGCCAGGATGAGCCAGAGACTTGGTTGTCTTCTTAAAATACTTGGACCACCAGGTTTTAATGTCTTCAGTGTCTCTTATTGTTGTTATGAAGCACTGAAGCGTTTCCTAGCTGATACTACTAGTTTTTCTATAAGAGGATCAGAAGCTAGACCTGGACTTCTTTCTCTTTTCCAGATATTAGAATTTTTTGTTGGTAATATAAGACACACTTTAAGCTGGACAAGTTTCATTTTTACACTAATATATAGCTTGAAGAATGACTATATATATATATATATATATATATATATATATATATATATATATATATATAATCGTTTTACGAAAAAGGTGGGCTTATTTCCCTTTTAAAATCACCGATTCAATTACAGTCAACGTTTGGATATTTCACTTGCTATCGGTAGAGTATTGATAGGTTTGTGAATTTTTGCAACACAGGTACGAGCTGTACAGCCCTCATAAGTTACGTGTGGTGCTGGGAACAACGTACAGCTTACGACAAATGCTGAAACCCAGTGGACCCACGGTGCGGGACGTCTCATTTATCCACGCGCACCCGGAGTTCAGGTTCCACAACATGCAGGACGACATCGCTATACTCAAGGTACTCGTTCGCACCGACAGGAGGCAAGGGTTCGTGCACAGCGCGAAGTGATTTGATTAAATTTAATTTATTTTCGTCAAAAGCCAATAAGACTTATGTGACGTGTAGGAAGAAGTATAATCTCTGCATGTTTTCTTGAGCTCCAGAATATTCTTCCCGTTCTATTGTATTAAAAGTACCTAGGAAAGAAAATTATTATTTTTATTATTAATATTATTATATGATTATTATGATTATTATTATTATTATTATTATCATCATTATTTCCCTCTATATCACGACTTAAGATGTTACCGGTCGGCTGAATCTACTCCAGGTTGCAACCAGCTACCTAAGGAGCAGATCCGGTGATTATCAGTGCCTCTACAATACTTTACGCAAAATGTGGGCTGTTTCAAATAAAGCAATTTCTTGCACTTCCCAGTCTTTTGAATTACCAGGGAGTTTAGACAAGTTCTTACTCAAATTTTGTGGAACATATCCCAGAGCTCCGATAACTATCGGGACGACCTGTGCTTTTACGCCCCACATTCGGCTGATCTCGATTTCCAAACTCTTGTATTTAAGACGTTTCTCTGCCTCCTTGGTAACGACATTTTGATCGCAAGGTACAGCAACATCGATAAGTAAACACGATTTTTTCACCAAATCCCGGATAACTATATCCGGTTTGTTTGCCGCTATCGTGCGATCAGTTTGAATTTGTTGGTAGTACAATATCGTACACAATCCAACAGACGTCACCGGTTTTGGTGAGTGTTCGTACCACTTAGGGGCATATGTTTGGAACTTCGAGGGCGCTACAGATCTGCCAGTGGAGGTAGCTACACACCCTGTCATGTCTTTTAAGGTATTCGGTCTTTGCTAAGATTGGACAAGCTGAGACAATATGATCAATGGTTTCTATTTACTCCTGGCAAATGCGGCTTTTATCATCTTGGGAAATTTTGCAGAACCTCTTTATCATAATGTCGTGTTCTCAACGCCTGATCTCGGGCAGCTATTACAAGTGCTTCCGATTCCGGATTCATTCTTCCCCTTTTAAGCCACATAAATGATTGATCTTTATTGATCTGCACCTTGTACATTCGTTTCAAGTGTTGTCCGTGGAGTGGTTTATCTCTCCGCGATTTTTTTAACATTTTTTGTGTCTCACACTTCATGTTTTGCAGCATCAGAAGTTCAGTGTCTGTGTTATTCGAAGTGTCTTGCCTAGTTTTCTTTGCAATGATTTTTGCTACACTAACAATGCCTGTTTCCCATTCTTCGGTCAGATTTCATGACCTGCCTCATTAGAGGGTCATCTTGATGGCCGACTACATACTTCCCCAACCCGACTATTGCGTTGTGCCAGGAAGGCCTCAATTTGTCTGAGGCCTCTTCCTCCTTCCTTACGTGTCCACATAAAGTCTATGTATATCAGCTCGAGGGTGGAAAACATGATGCATTGTTAGCAGTTTTCTGGTTTTTCGATCCATGGTGCGAATTTCCTGCTCAGTCCAGTCCACTAGTCCAAAACTGTATTCGGCTACAGGTACCGTCAAACTACCTATTGCAGATATTTTATTCCTGGAATTCAGAGCGGACTGCAGGAACAGTCTCACTCTTCTATAATACTCCCTACGAATTCTCTCTTTCATTGTGTCGTTCGAGATGGATTCACATTCTTCAATTCCCAGATATTTGTAAGTTTTACCTGGCTCAAGATCTTGAATCACAGTGTGCGTATCAATTTCAGTGTTCTCAGACGTTGTAAGTTTCCCTCTTTTTAAATTGATTTTTGCACACTTGTCAAGACCAAACTTCATGCAGATGTCATTGCGAAAGTCATTCACGACAGACAACATTTGGGAGAGAATCGCTTCATTGTTAGCAAACACTTTCAGATCATCCATGTAAAACAAATGTGATACTGACCTTTCATCACCATGGAGCTTAAAACCAAAGTCAGCTTGCGACAACTGTCTAGATACTGGGATCAAACTAATGCAAAACAGCAGAGGGGATAGTGAATCTCCTTGAAAAATACCCCTGTTGATCTGAATACTTCTGGTTTCTACTGCTTCCTTTCCGTTGTGTATAGTAACCTGGTACTCCACGACTTCATACTAGCCTTGAAAAATTCAATAAATCTAGGATGAAATCGATAGATCTCCAGGGTCTTCAAAATCCAATCGTGTGGTACGCTATCAAAGGCCTTTTGGTAGTCAATCCAAGCCATGCTCAAATTACGTTTGCGTCTCTTTACATAATTCAAAATGACTTTATTCAGTAGCAAGATTTCCTTACAGCCATAAGAGCCTTTACGACATCCTTTTTGTTAAGCTGGCATTAGATGATTCTTATCTAGATGTCTGTACATTTTGTCAGCTATGGCTGCAGTGATAACTTTATATAGTACTGGCAGACAAGTAATTGGCCTGTAGTTCTTCTCCAAAGAGCTGTCTCCCGCTTTGGGTAGCAAATACGTGATGCCGCGTGTGAGCCATTCTGGGAGTTCCTTAGGGTTTTCTACAATTTTATTAACAGCCTTTGCGAGATGAGAATGTATTGCTGTTAATTTCTTAATCCAATAAATCTGGATCTTATCAATCCCGGGGGACTTCCAGTTTCCATTTTCTTAATTGCTTGGAAGAGGTCCTCTTCCGAGAATTCGTGAACATCTTCCACTGTTTCTACTAGTTCATCGGCAGCATCAACTTTAGATTGAAGCCAAGATGCGTCTTTGTTGTAGGATCTGCTCTCCTCCCAGATTCCTGCCCAAAATGCTTCGACGTCATCTTTTGAAGGAGTAACAGCTTTGCCATTCGGTTTTTGAGTCAGATTGCAATAGAATCTCTTCGCGTCTGTTTCAAACAACCGGTTCTGTACACGAAAATCTATTCTACGTTTGTAACGTCTAATTCTTTGATCCCATGCTTGAATTTTCTCTTTTAGCTTCTCAACTACCATTAGCCTGCCGGTGTCATTTTCAATTTGGTATTTTTGTTCAACATTGAATAAACAACTGCCAGGTCATGAACTCCCTAGGTAAGTTATTATTATTATTATTATTATTATTATTATTATTATTATTGTTGTTGTTGTTATTATTATCCCTCTATAACCCGACTACAGATATTATGTGTCGGTTGAATATAAAATCTACTCCAGGTTGCAACCAGCTACCTGAGGAATAAATTTAGGGACTGTCGGTTCCTCTACAATACTTTGCGCAAAATGTGAGCTGTTCCAAATAAAGCTATTTCGTGCACTTCCTAGTCTTTTGATTTACTTGGAAGTTTAGACAAGTTCGTACACAAATTTTGCGGAACAATTTCCAGAGCTCCGATAACTATCAGGGACGACCTGTGCTTTTACGCCCCACATTAGGTTGATCTCGATTTCCAAACACTTGTATTTAAGACATTTTTCTGCCTCCTTGGTAACGACGTTTTGATCGCAAGGCACAGCAACGTCGATGAGTAAACACGATTTGTTCTCCAAATACCGGATGACTATATCCGGTTTGTTTGGTGCTATCGTGCGATCAGTTTGAATTTGTTGGTCGTACAATATCGTACACAATCCAACGGACGTCACTGGTTTTGGTGAGTGTTCTTACTACTTAGGGCATGTGTTTGGAACTGCGAGTGCGGTACAGATCTGCCAGTGGAGGTAGCTACACACCTTATCGTGTCTTTTCCTATAGGTCTTTGCTAGGGTCAAAGACCTATAGGTCTTTGCTAGGGTTGGACAAGCTAAGACAATATGATTAATGCTTTGTACGTATTCCTGGCAAATGCGGCATTTATCATCTTAGGGAAATTTTGAGAACTGCTTTATCATAATTTCGTGTTATCAAGGCCTGATCTCGGGCAGCTATTACAAGTGCTTCCGATTCTGGCTTCATTCTTCCCCTTTTAAGCCACATAAATGATTGATCTTTATTGATTTGTGCTCTGTCAATTCGATTCAAATATTGTCCGTGGAGTAGTTTGTCTCTCCACGATTTCTTTAACATTTTTTGTGCCTCACATTTCATGTTAAGTAGCATCAGAAATTCAGTGTCTCTGTCATTCTGCGTGTCGTGCATAGTTTTCTTTGCAATGCGTTTTGCTGCACTAACAATGCCTCTGTTTCCGTAAATTTCGGTAAATTTCTCCAATTATGTAATTAGTAGAGAGATGATTTTGCCCTTTTTGCCTTTTTTGTTCAATTGCTCAGAATCATAAGCTGTCGATATATTAATTCGTTTCATTATCAATGCAGTCATATAATATATTTTTATGGTGCCTATTTTGGAAATGAGTGACTATTGTGGGATAAATGCCTACTTTCGCCTGATTTTCTTAATGCGTACATGTTATTCATTTGAATTTATGGTTTCGCCAACTGTAACTTCAAACTCGCGCTGAGTAACAATGTATGTAGATTTGAAACATCAATTGCCCATCCCAATCGCTTCTCTTAAACGCAAATTTCTATTATAAAGTTGGTATAATTTAATAAATGCTTAGAAAATCCTAACGCGTTTGCTTTGTATGCCACTAATATAATTTGTTTCTTCTTTTGAGAAAGATGAAGCTGTCGCTATATCTGAAACAAAAATGTCTTAGTATCTCTAAACCTTGAATAAAGTCTGGCTTATATCGCTACTCATTTCAGTAAAATCCCTGGTATTTTAGAGGTATGCCTCTTATGTATGCAATAACTACTTCAAACTGTTTTAAGCCAAGTCTCAGGCAACATCGGAAAAGAAGTATCGGCAAAATTTGAAAAAATATTGCAATGTATTCCGGGTTGGACCATGATAGTAAAAGTGAGTTCGATGTTGGAAGGCAAAAGTGAGAAAACTGATTTTGAACCCACAGAACGTTCTTCTATGAAATATGCCTGTGGAATTTTTCCATGTGAAATATGTCATGAACCTATGTGTTCGTGTGATGTAGAAATGGAGTGGAGATTGTCTGTCGCCTCGAGAGGGAAGCAACCCTTACCCAACATCCCGGACGTGTATTTTTGGAGCTACTCCACTGTCAACTCATGCCATGGGATTGGCGGCACCCTAGCATTAGACCCAATAAAATTTTCTTTCAAATACTGCGTGCATTGACAATTAGGAATTCATAAAAATAAGAAAACTTGATCCTAATGCCGCTCGTTTTTACACTGTAGTATATTCTTGTGCAATAAAACTTGACATAGTAAACTATTAGGTTTTATACTACTTTAAAATATGTATTTTTCTATTTTGCAGCTTTCGCGGCCAGTTAACCTCACCAGTGACATACAGCTGGTGAATTTATTATCCCACGATCCTCCGCCTGGTACTATATGCACTGCTTTAGGATGGGGAATCTCACGTCAATTTGATGCTCAAGAACCAATTAGAGGAAATTTTGTAAGAATATTACGATATTTTACTAAATATTTTTACATTTCATCTTGTCAAGAAAAAATGTCTTATTGGCTACGTAGGCAAACACTTCCAAGTTTTCAGTAGGCACAAAAACTATTTATTTTTGTTCTTTAAGGAGAGTCATTTTATAAGTGTTAATAAACAGTCTTTAGTGTGTTTGAACATAAAAAAAATTGGTTTCCGAAATTAAAATTAAAATAAAATTAAAGGTTTTCTTTCTTATTGTGCCTGTACATGAACTTACGTGGTTTCGTTTTCCGAACGGCCAATTTTACCAACTTTTAGCTTTAGGTCCCAATTACGGTTTTCTACCTTGGACTGCAATAAAACTCGTGCAATACAATTTCCACACGTGCTTTTCACACTAGTGCGACTATATACTGTAACAGCCCGATCATTTATTGTGTACTAAAAAATTATGAAATTCCACACGAAAAGGACAGTACTTGATGGCATCTAACTGAAACTCTATCAATTATTGTTCAGAATTATTACATTTTAAAAAATCTCATGATATATTGTCAGAATTTGTGTTCATTTGCCGCTTTAGAATGTTCATTTTATTCTACTTTGTAAAGATCACAAACGTTTTCCATCACATAGTTCTTATTGTTAGTAATATCTTGAAAATGATACAAATCGGAATGTGCTCAACAATGTTTTGTTTCCATCAGCGCCTCATATTTTTTTGAAAGAGCATGATATAATTTAACCCTTCAGTGATCGCTCTCAAAGTAGGAATGCGAGTGGCGGCGTGGATTTCAACTGTAGTCAATTTAAACACTTCGTATTAACAATATTTTACGAGCAAACAGTCTTTTAGTTCAAATGCAGACGTGTGAAGGTATCTAAAACACTGACCACTAACAAAATAATACAAAATTTAAAAGAATGTTGATACATTACAAATTCTATGACATACTACCAAAAATTGCTTGATTTGTGCCTTCAAAGACATATTGTAATATATTTTAAATTAGTTCAAATCTTCCAACAAGCATAACGTAAATACTGTAATCTTTATTTCTCAATTCTGGGTACTCGAAAAATAATTTTTTACTGTTCTGCTTTGCTCAAGCCGAATACTAATAATAATTTTCTTAATTCAAACGTTTCTATTATGTCGGATAGTATCCGATTATATTTGACGTTCTGAATATCTTTATTCCGGGGTACCGACTTACAACTAACTACTACTTACGTTGCCATATGGTGACTACTTACGTTGCCACACGAAGATTATAGGACAATTTCTTATACGTTGCCATACGACGATTTCTGGGAACTTGTTCTGAATAAATATGCTTAGATTTATTTCATTTTCACTACTAAATAATCAGGCTTATTATGAATAAAATAATATAAAAATGAATCAATTACGTATTAAACGTAAACGTATTAAAACGTCTAGCAGCGACATGCAATTGCAAATCACTTACTATTTGAGAAGAATGCAAGTTATTGACTTTCACTTTTCACCAAATTAATCGTTTGGTGCCTTGTGAGAGCTTCCTTGCCCGACAGCATTTACTGTTTCTGCTATAGTGTGCAACCAGCTTAAAAAATATCATAAACATAGTTCCATGGCCACGATTTCTTTATATTCAGATGCCTTTATACTAATTTCCAACTAAGTGTTTTTGCATTTTTGCTCGGTAACCGCAAGCAATATCGGGTCTAACGTATTGCGTAACAATATTATTTACATTACCGGCAATTTTTATGTATTGCATTTGTTAGAATGAATGCTTCAAATGATGTCTTATAAAATTTCTCGAAAACTCAAAACGTTTTTGTGAAAATGAGCACAGTGTTTTCAGTTACGCTCAAACGCCATTTCCTCGAAAATGACTAAAACGTTTTTCTTCAAACATTTGTGCAAAAAGTGCTAAATACACTAACTAGCATGACAACGCCACTTTGATGTATTCTTTTATTTTTTAAATATTAATTGGAAATATTTTTCAAATATCTATGTTAATATTTTACGTTACCTTCTATTTGTATACATAACTTGCAGGTGCCCGGCACCTTGCTGCCGCAGAAAAAGTAATTGAGGAATTATCGTTTGAAATTTGAAAGAGTTATCCTTTCTTTATTATTTAAGGTCGCATCAACATCTATGTCATTAGCGACCACTATTGGTTTAACTGTTATGGTAACTGTAAAGATGACATGATATAATGGTAGTGAAAGGACGAACACAAATACAACCATGCCTGAGGCGGGACTCGAACCTGCGACCTCCTTTTCTTGTTTAAGAGTTATCTTCTCTTTTTCTTCTCTTTCTCTCTCTCTCTCTCATCTCTTCTTCTCTCTTTCCATTCTTCTTTCACTTTTTCCATCTCTTTCACTTTTTCCTTCTCTTTTCTCTCTTTCACTTTTTCCTTCTCTTTCTTTTTCTCTCTTTCACTCTGTCTCTTTCCCCCTCTCTTTTTCCCTCTCCTTTCTCCATCTTGCACCTCCAACTCTTCTGTCCTTCTCGACCTTACATCACATGGTGACGCCCAGAAACAATGAAGTTCGGGTGTATTGGGAATTGCATTTAAATGAAGAGGCATCATACTCTGCAGCACCATCTTTGTAGTGTGTCTATATCCTTCCCACAAGTGCAAGGAATACGGTACGGCAGCGCATCAAGCAGGCACCAACAATCATTGATTTTTATGTATTAGATTGCATTTGTGAGGAGAAGTGCTTCAGAAGATGTCTTCAAAGGTTTCTCAAAAATAAAAAGTTTTCTATTTCACATTTTCAAAAACACTCAAACGCCATTTTCTCAAAAACCGCTCCATATTTTTCAACGAAAATGTGTGTATAGGACCAGGTTTTACTCATCTTAACGCCATTTTAATTTTAGCATTAGGGAGCCAAAAAGTGAGAAAATGAGTAAAAATGGCCTCTAAACAATAATAGATGGCAACGGAAAAGATGGTGGGACGAAATCCCCGTCAAGGTAGCTCAGATAAGAGACAAGAAAACGAACTAATGTGAGAAAGTTTGTACCATTGTGTAACATTACTAGTTAAAATAATATTGCTCACAGGAGGATCAATTGCATGTGGTAGATCTTCCTATTATTCCCCTGTACGAGTGCCGAAAGAGTATACCAGTGGTCAATGATCAACATTTGTGCACTTACGCTCCTTCCAAAGATGCTTGTTTGGTAAGTATTTTACCAGATCCAAAGAGACAAAAACTTCTCTGACAAAAGACACAAAAAACCTGTCAAGTATATTATTTTGTTTCCTCTCTTCAATCTCGATTTTCAAAATACATTCATTATAAAAAAATGCTCACATCTTTAAAACCAAGTTTTTGCTTTCTGTGTAGCAACGGTGGTGTATATTATCTATTGTTTATCCGAAATGCATTTAAACAGTTGGTACATTAATTTTGGGATTGAAACTTGCGAGAAAGATCAGTTTCTCAATTTCATTTATTCCTTCCGTTTAGATAATACAAAGTACTTACACGGACCGCACTTCACTCAAAGAATGCCTCGCCGCATAAATAAATCCATTATTATAATGCAATCGATCAAATTAATAAAACCACTTCTAGGTAAGAATTTGCAACGAAAGACTTAGAATACAATGATTCTGATACGCCAATTCTTTCCATAACCAAATTGACACAGTATATAATACTCGTTTTATGTCGATTGTTCAATAAAAGTAAAATATAATTAGCCAAAGTAAAACATAATTAGATTTAGTTCGAGTAATTAAAACATTAAATCATTAAGTTTCTTACGTTTCAAAATATGTAATTCCATCAATGTAGCTGCTGATAAGAATAAAATTACACTATTAGCATACATTTAACACACATAATTTTACGTACAAAGAACAAGCAGACTGTACATAATTGATAAAAACAGTAACAACCTTACTTCTCAAAAGATATAAAATACTTCATAACATCTCAACAGAAATGTAGATAGCACACCTCCCAGACACAGACACAAGGAGTGGTTACTGTACGTGAGTCCATTCCACCCAGATCTACCGCAGGCCAAGGCATCGCACACTGGGCCAGGAAGAGCCGAAACCTGGCCAAAACTCCCCTGTTCAAATTCCTGCATTTCCAGGGAAAGAAATGGAAGGGAATTGAATAAATGGTTAATGGAATTCATATAAATAAGTAATATCATCTGTTATTCAACAGAAATATGTATTTATATTTATTCAAGGGGATATTTTATGTGAATTTTTCCTGCTAATTCATCTTCGCTGCTTGACGTACTTTCACTTTCTTTTTCAGGACAACGAGAAAATTCATCTTTATCAGTAATTCATTTAAATCATTCATTTTCTTTGGAGTTGCTTTACAAATATATTTCTGCAATGAAGTTGTTGTCAAAGTGCTTCGTACCTTTCCATCTGCCATAATAAGTAGCATGTCGTGGAAACCACATTACATAGAAAGCCGTCAAATCGGAAACAAGAGTAGACCCAAGTTGTTTAATTTTATTTTGCAAAATTTATTTCGTCATTTTTAATTAGGTGAACTGCTTCTGTTTCGGAAATGAAGTTTAATTGGTCTGCAATAACGAATTTATGGAGGTTAATGATTTTGCCATAAAAAAGTTTTTCTTCTTATAAAGTGACAAGTAGAATCGATACAAAACAGTTCATAACATGTCTGTATTACTGAAATAGCCTCCTGTTTTTTTACTCATTGTGTCAAGTGGCTGCCATCAAAACCCCTCTTGCTTATCAGACTTGATCTGGGCGCCGAAAGAAATGTGGTGAGCGAAAATTATTCGAAAAGCAGTATGGTAGAGTAGACTGCAGATTTACTTCGGTAACAGTTCTGTAAAGTGAAGTCATTCGTTATAAGTGGGGCACACTAAGGCCGTTCGTTAAACGAATTCGGGGAGTGTACTGAGTGCACATGTAAGCTTGGAGTTTTCAAGGTCTCCTTTATCAGCTAAGCTGCGTCCTTTGCCCCTTCGAAGCGCAGACGCATTGGGTTGGTGTAGATCAGCATGGGAGGAGAATGGGTGTCAAGAATAGGTTTTTATTTTCCTTCTTTTGCTCCTTCACTATTTGCTTCATATGAAGTCGATGGACGTCCTAGGTTTGAAGATCTTCGGGATCTTCTGGAGGCAGGAATATAAGATGGCAAAAAGAATTTCATTCAACCAAGCTGAATTTTCATTTAAAAAATTACCACACTTTCTATTGCTTTTGTCACAACTGGCAAAGTCACTATAGTTTGCCGTTGTCTTGTAAATAGCTCATTTGATATTTTCTCAGTATCAGTAAATTGACAAAGACAACCAATTGCGGTATTTTGGCGTCGCGGCGATTGCGAGCCTCCAACAGCATTTCACATACCTCATTTTTCAGCATTTAGTAGAAATTCGTCTAAAAAAGAAGAAATGTTTTGTTTTGTACTACAAATCGTCTTAGAAGTCTTAAAAATATTATTTACTCTTTTAACATACGTCAGGAAGTGACTTATGCGAGGAAGACGCAATCCGCAGTACTTAGTGCAAGCAGTGCAACCTACGTAGAAAAAAATGTAAACGCGTATATCTCACAAAACGCTGTAATGTGCTGTAATCTGTTAACACGGTCATTTTCCTCACACTTTTTTCTTCTTATAACAATTTGTCTCAAACACGGAAGTAAGCGAAAGTAACAACTAGAAGCCTCGAAGAAAATTACGATATCTCTATTGTACGATTCAAATGTGGCAAATTTATATTTATAACAATAACTTAGAAATTTATTCACAAAAATGGAAATAGTTTTTTACTGGAAAATAAGAAAACCTCTCTCTACAAACTACGATATTCAGCAGATCGATATCTTGCAAAGTCCCTGAGTACTGATTGTACCAATATGGGCTTTCTGTTTCATATTCGTCACGACAGAAATCAGAAGCAAACTGAATCCTACTTTGCAGCTCAGTTCCGAAGGTTTAGAACGGTGCATTGAATTTTTGTTTATGTCTATGAAAGGGGTGGACATTAGTCTCACGATAGGCGAAATCTCAGCGCCAGGGGTGTAATTTGAGTTTTTGGACTTTTGGCCAGCTTTGAGGCATTTCTGGCCCACGGTGCATCGTAGCAAATGAAAGAGGAGATCTAATGCCATGGAAATGTGCAAACGGGACCTCGTGCTTTAGCCACTCTTCCACGTGCATCCGGTCAGTGATCGTTTAGTTAGGCACCCTCCAAAAAAACAAGAAAATAATACTAGAAAGAGGAAGTGCTATTACAATAGACACATTTCTTTACAATATTAATTTTACAATGTGATAATATGTGTGTAGCACCAACAATTATTATGTAGTAGTTAATTTTATGTGTTTTTCCGGTCAATGATTTATTAATTGAGCATACCAGAAAACAATTAACAAAGCATTCAGGAGGTACTCTGCAATGCATAATTAATTTTACGTGTTAACGAACCATAAAAAATTATCACATAAACAGAATGTGTGTGAAATACTAATAATTGTCAGGCAAAGCTAATTAATTTTGTAATAAACTACAAGCCAAGCCAATTAAAGACATTAACCAACTATGTAACAAATCGTTTGTAATTACATCAATCTCAAAAAAATTATATCAACTAAGATTTACAATTCATTTGTAAATAAATTATATTCAATGAATACCAACACAGCAACTTGAAAAACTCAATGTGAAGAGCCTGCGGTGTACATCTGCAAAGAGTACTAAATATAAAATCGCCCCTACGTGTCTCTTCACATGACAGTGAATCCGCCATGTTGTAGAACCTTCCCATCGAAAGTTACACTAAGGGTAGGCAATACATAATAGTTCATTATGAAACGATGATGTAATGATGATTCTGTGCATACTTAAACATTTTTGTGGCATACATTTTTGTGCGTGTTTGAGGAATAGAAGTTGTATAACTTCCTAGAACAAAATTACGTAACAGTACACAAATAATGCCGAAAATATTGTGGTGTTCTAACTTTGAATCTTGGTTTGTAACCTAACCTAACCTATTCGTGTGTCCATGTGGTGTCGGCAGGGCGACTCGGGAGGCCCCCTGATGTGCAACGGGAAGCAGGCGGGCATAACGTCCTTCGGCAGAGGGTGCGCGGCGCCGGGTTATCCAGGCGTCTTCCAGAAGGTCTACATCCACGTGAGTCTCCGGCCAGGCCGAACGGGCGCCCAGAATTGGACGGTGTTATGCATCAACGGGCTATGCGACATCCTACAAGTTTTGAGATACGTGTTCAAAGGTTTTATTACATTTTTAGTTCTAAAAACTGTAATTTAATTATTTCATTCATTGAAGCGCCAAGCTACACAGACATGAGTGGAATATCTGGCGCTTACCTGCATAATGTGAAATTAAGAACAGTAGATTTGAGGATCTAGGTATATAGCCGGTTGTTGCGAAACATGAAATCCCTGATGCGACTGATGGCGTTTGCATTTTTCAGTAATTATAAGGCTATTTTTACAGATTTGGCGCCAAAATTTTGTGTATACTTAGAACATGGTCCAATGCAAATGATAGCGTCCAGTATCTGATTTTGTTCAAAAATGGCGCTTAGCCGGTTGATGCATAACACCGTCCAATTGAAGCATGGAAATGCTAAATAAGCAATGTGCCAAAATCACTTTTTTCAGAATTCAAAGAAAACTATCATTGACAGTCATTGCACCTAGCAAGTTAGAATCGGAACCTACCTTCAGTCTGTGTTTTTTGATTTGGCACATTTACTGCCAATCTCTACCTTCAGTTGCCATAAGCCACAAACAATTTCTGTAATTGGCCGTTGTCAGACAAAGCTAAGTGACATGTGAAGGGAACATGAAATGGAGCTATGTCCAATTGAAATTTGCAATGTTACGTAGAATGTGTGTTTCCAATTTATATAAAAAGATTACAAACTTATTTAAGTATTATAAATTTGTATGTATCATAACAAAATAAAATGAATACAAATTGTTTTAACTTATATAATACGATATATATATATATATATATATATATATATTGTAGCGATCCTGAGCAAGCTCAGGATCGCTAACAATTTGTCAATAAGAAAGAGATCGTCTGCGAGATTCCCC